>VZRX01015553.1:312376-329807 GCA_013398075.1 Notiomystis cincta | reverse complement strand
AAAAAAAAAAAAAAGCAAAATGACCACACTGATGCCTTTGTAAAACATTTAATTTAATCTATTTGAAATTAAATGTATTTCCTAAAGGAGAAGCCTTACAGAACAAAGACTTAAGGTTCTGGAAAACAACATGGATGTTCCATTGAAAATCCTGTCCTCCTGTAATGTTGTCGTAGTAATGATGCACACATTTTGCACTGCTGTGAGATGCTGCATCCATTACGTTGTGTGAGTTTGGCTTTGGTGCAGCTGCATTGGGGCACAAATGCAAAAGAAAAGAATCTGGCTGAGCAATTAAAAAGGCCCTTTGTAGAGATGAGGCCTAAAACTAGTTCTCTCCAGCCTGAATTTTTGTTGCTGTTATTGTTCCTGTTGGTCGTTCACTAAGTATAGGAACAAAAGGGCTTTTATATCCAAGTTAAGAATAGAGTTTCTAACAAGGTGGAACCAATAACTGAGAATTAAAAACCTGGTGTTTGGAAGAGCCAGCAGAAGGGCTTCCCATTTGAAGGCATCTATTAACAAAACAAAACACACAATTTTTTTAAGCAGTGTTCCATCCATCTTTATCCCTGTTTCAGAATCAAATTTCCCATAGAATTGCAAGTTTTACTTTGGTAGTCTGTTAAAATAGTAGACTACATTGCTACATAAATAAAGAGACTTGAGATTTAAATTGCAGAAATGAATCCTATCTGGCATGTTTGTCTAGCATTAAAATTTCATTGACCACCACTCCTAAATTTTAGGAGTAGATTCTTCTTGTACACAATTAAACTTCTGGCTACATGAGAATACAGGCTTTTATATTCAGTTTTCATAGTGGAAGAAAGGTAAGATGCTCTCAGGTCTAGTTTTGAAGCAATCTTGAGTTCAGCACAGCAATGCCATCCACTGACACATTGTCAGTCTGCCAGGGTTTTGTTCATAATTTAGTTTACTTGCATAAATAACGTGTAAAAATGTTGAAAAGTTAGAAAATAATGTGAGTTAAATCAACGTTAAACCACATTTGTTGCTATTAAAGTCCTTTGCAAATGCTGAAGTAGAAAATTGGTCAAACTTCAAACTTTTTGTTTTTTCTTTCAGGGATAGAGTCGTGTAATCTGTGATGCACCCTACACTGTTCAGCACAGCAATGCCATCCACTGACACATTGTCAGTCTGCCAGGGTTTTGTTCATAATTTAGTTTACTTGCATAAATAACGTGTAAAAATGTTGAAAAGTTAGAAAATAATGTGAGTTAAATCAACGTTAAACCACATTTGTTGCTATTAAAGTCCTTTGCAAATGCTGAAGTAGAAAATTGGTCAAACTTCAAACTTTTTGTTTTTTCTTTCAGGGATAGAGTCGTGTAATCTGTGATGCACCCTACACTGCACTTTTTCGTAGAATCACTGTATAGTATTTCAAAAATATCTCTTTCAGACAACTGTGCACTGGGAATTTCTGAGAAAACGTGGTACACTTTAGCCTAACCTTATGCTCTTAGCAAGCAGAGTGGTCTCATCAGCAAATTTCCATTTCTGTGCTGTAGTTTTGTGCTTGTATTGGGGGAGAACAGTTCTGGAAACAATTTTTCATATTTGGTGTATGTTTTTATTAGCAGTTTCCCTCCACCTTGTCTTTTTATCTGCCCTGTGTATTTCTCTGGTAAAAATGCATTTTACATGCAAATGATGATAATCAACCTTTGCAAATCCATTTGACTCAGTTTGAAAGGAGCAGAACTCCAATGGTTGAGGAAAGAGGAGTAGGATCCTTGACAAACTCATGATATGGGATTCTTGATATGTTATCTTTTTTCTATATTTACCTATAAAGAAAAAGAATATGTGTGGGGAAAAGGAAATCTACATATCTTGCTTTTGGTGGTTAGGTTTAAAGAGACTGCTGTAGTTTTACTAAGATACTCATGTTTGATTAATCATATCTTTAATTGATTGGGAACTTGTATTGCTTCTGAATGCAATTCCACTTACTAACTCAGCTCATTACCAGTATTTTTTCAAGTGAAGATTAGTTTTAATATACTAGGAGATGCCTAAATTGTTTTCTTTATATGTTAAATTTCTTTGAAAAGTACATTTAGTATGCCATTAACATGGAAGACTAGAATAGTACATTAATAAAATGAATGTTTGACAAGCATGATTCTTTAAACGTACACTGTTTTTTCGTTTCATATGGCTGTAAAATTAAAAGTGCTCTTAATGTAATTCAGTTTCAACAAATGGTGCTTTTATCCAATTGAAAAATAATCACTTTTTCTTTCTATTAAGCAAATTAAATATTTTTACCAAGTAACTAGATTATTAACTTAATGTGCCTCAGTTATTTTGACTGACACAAGAGGAAAAAAAACTCTGTAGATTTTGCTTAATATATTCAATCTGTTATAACCAAAAACCCTAAAAGTTTATGCAGTAAATCATAATTGAATTAATTTCTTAGTAAAAGACTGTGATTTTTTAATTTTGTCTTTTTTTGCACAAGTTTGTGCAAAAGAAAAGTGCTGTAGAGAGAACTGGGGAGGTAAGTCAGAACAGCTGAAAACTAAATGCCATGCCAGTTTAAGCTGTTGTTCATGACATTTTTAGGGAGGCTGAGTTCAAAGTTAGAGGCAACAATATATATGGAAATGTAGGTTGCTGTGGGTAAGGTGATGATATTGACACAAAGTCTAATCTGTGAATGTTTTCCCACAAACTGGATTTCAATATTAGTAACTTCAGTCTAAGATTTGATTTTTCTTGTCACTACTTTGCACTTTGGGTGAACTACAGATAAAAATGAGTAGGTAGATTTATATTTATGTGTCACTTGACATCCCACATAATAATTGAACATTAAAGAAGATTCTCATCCTAAAGTTAATTTGGAAAAAGGAGTTTTTAAATCTCAAGTTATAACAAGCATATAGAGTTGCTTTAATACAGAGATAATTCTCAGTCTTTACTGCATCTAGTAGCCCACGAAAGAGTCTGTATTTGTATTTTTCTGTAAAATCAAGCAGGAAGGCCAATGACTATGAAGTAGAATAGAAAGCTCTTCTTTCATGGATCCATTTGTAGTTGAGTGGATATGCAGAGGCATCTGTGCTGCACAGGTGGAGGGTCCATTTGACCACACATCCAGAGTTAATGTATCTCATGTGGACATGGAAGAACCAAGTTGTTTAAGGCTGGGTTGACAGTCTACCTGGTCCTTCTTAGGTTGTTTTCTTGTCTTTCTGCTTATAGTAACAAATTACTATTTGCATAGTCTGTGCATATCTGTGGTCATCGTTGGCTATATAATTTTTAAAACACAATGATGAAAATATGATAGAAGAACTTGCCTTGTCTTTTGAGATGATACGTCGGTGTCGTTATACATTTTGGTTTTTTGTGTTATTATGGTTCGATTCACTGGATCAGTTGCTGCTTTCATGGAGTGAGAAGCTCAGTTTCTTTTCTTATGCTTTCAAGCATGCTTTTGTTCCCACATAGCTGGTGTCTTTGATAGCCTCGGTTTACCTCATGACATCTTGGTGGTTCCTCTTGGATCAGCAGCAGAACTGCTTTATCATGCTCTTCTTTGGGCAGATGCACAGCTCTTTGTGTGCCTGCCTTCCAACTTTCACCCCGCCTTTTGTCTCTGCGGCGTGGAAATTGATCCCTCCTAAAGGGCGCTGTCAAATTCAGTCAGGGGTAAAAGGATACCCTCCCAAAGCTGGAGGAGAAAATCAGCGGGTCCCTAAGGATGAGCCTGTTTCAGCATGGCTGCTTAGCTAAAATATTGAAGCTGGTGGCTCTCTGCGTGCCATCTTAAGAATTTGTCAGTGTGAATAACCCCCGACCCTCCGACTGTATGCAAAGCAAGGCCTGAATAACAGCTTTGTGCTGCAGGAACTTAACACAGGGAGCGGGACTAAAAGCGGGGTTTCATTGGTTATTGCAGACATTTAACATTCAGGTCTCACAAAAGAAAGAAGCTCGTTATGACTCAGTTCCGTTAATTAGACGTAAATTACTGTCTTCAGTGCCTTAACACAAGGGAAGGTAAGGGGGAGTTCTGCAGGACCAGAGGATACAGAAATTGTAATTAGATGAGGGCTTGGGCTGGGAAAGGGTGGTTAAGCACAAGCCCCCATTGAGCTCGAGGGGCTCACGCTGAACAGTGTGTGCAAGGACTGAAGTCAGAATAATCACTTTTTAGCCTCCACCCAGATTTGTTGTGTTTCATTCCAGGATGACTGGTGTGGCTGACTCTGAATGATGCAATGAACAGATGTAGTTTATCTAGTAAAGGTTTTATCTTCTGCAGAAAGCTTTAAGCAATCTCCGTTTTAAAAAGGCGATTAGCCTTTAATTCTTAAAAGTTCAAAGGGACATCCAAAGTATTCCCTGACTTCTCATGGTCCTGGGCATAGCCATGGGCTTCTCATAGTATTTATCATCTCTTTATCATAGACAGGCTAAAAATATTATGCCTATTACATATTGTCTAGCATACTCTGTCCCGAAAAATTTGTGTTTGAAGCAGGATAGTAAAAGCATTAAGGAGATAAATGCATTTACTTGTGTCTCTGTTCAAGAAGAGGTAATAATTGTTTTGATATAACAATTTTTATATTAGATTTAGTGATCTTTTTCCATTGCTTGCAAAATTAACCATGTGTAAAATGTATGACTTAAAAATTGTTTTAATCCACTGAAAAGGATTTCTAAAAAGCATTTTGCAGTTGCTTGATTCAAATTCAGAGATAAAAGGATTGTTTTCCATAATGTAAACATAGAAATGTTTATTGTCCACCTTGATAGAAATAGCAATGGCCACAGTCTTTCCACTACGATTTTGTCCAGTGTTAGCATTATAAATAAGTGTCTGACTAAAGAATAGTTGTAGTTTCATCCCCTTCTCTGGAGTTGAATTCAGGAGTAACATATTAGCGTAACATCCACAATGGAGTAAGCAGTTTTGAGAGAAATAGAAGTACTTAAAGCATCCTTTCATTTCTCTTTGAATGTTAGTATCTAAAGAGGAAAAGTTAGCTGTAGGGAATTAATGACAGGGCAGGCTCCTCACTGGAAGATTAACACAGTGAATAATTTCTTGTTCCTGCATTGCTATCTGTCCAACTGTTCCATGAATACCTTTTAGAGCCATGCAGTAAATCTTCCTGTAACTTTTATGCTGTTTCTCTAAGAATAGTTTTCTGCTCTTATGATAATAATGTTGGTAAGTAACTAGGCTGGTTATATGTAGTGAAGCTGGGATTTGTGGTCTTGCCTCCTGATGATTAGGCTTTCTTTGTTCAGCAAAAAGCCATTGAAGTATTAATAAAGCCAAAAAACAGCAGGTTTCTCAGCACCAGTCAGAAGCCAACACAGTGAGGAGCAGGGGGCAAGCAAGGGGAGGACACAGATGGACTTGTAAGTAAATACCAAAATGTAATTTCAGGCTTTTCTCGTAAGGAAAATAGAACAGAGTTTAAAACCTATAATGAAATGGTCAGTTTGGGCAACTGACACCTTGTGTATTACAGAATACATTAAAAGAGTCTACCAGTTGGAATGTCACAGTTTGAAATGCAGGAAACAGAAATGTTATATTTCTGTAAAGACTGTTGGTAAAGCAAAACTATGATCTGCTCCACTCTCAGTAATTCTTTTTGGGTTTATTTTCAACTGATACTCATTTTCTAACCCTTGAACTAGCTTTGAAATAACTACCTAAAAAAGACAGGAACAATTTCACAGACGTTCATATTCCAGAGGCAAATCTGAACCACAGGCCCATACTTATCTGCAGGCGTATTTGCTTCTGTGAGTGCTAAGAGTGACTCTTGTAGCTATGCTGTTGTGGACTTCTAAACCCTGAACTTGTGAGGTGTCCTAGAAAAGCAAACAAAGTGTTTTCTTTGAACAAAGTGAATTGTTTTGTTCTTATCTCAAACTGTTCGGCTTGTAAATCCCATTTTAGCCTTTTCAGTTACTTCAGCAAGTTGATAGGGAGAAACATTGTGTTCTTCACTATGCAATCTTACTCATTAACTGTGGTCACTGTAAATCATCGTCAGAGTGACAATCTGTTAGTGACAGGATGGAAGATACCATGTTTGCCCATGCAGCTGGAAGGGCATAACTGTTACCACTGAAGGTCATTTCTAAATGCAGAAGAAGCAGTAGATATTTATTTTAGACAATTTTTGCATGGCCAGTGTTAAACATTTCATATATCCAGATTGTGGGAATGTTTCCTACAGGTAGGAAACACTTTATTTTTCTCATTGCAATACTGCCAGCTGAAAATTACCTTATAGTTGTTATTGATGTGATTATTGTTTGAGGTAGAATAGAATTCTACACTGCTTCTTTCTGCTTAAACAGTTTACCGTGTAGACCATTTAGTGAAATGCTTAATAAATAAACTCCTATGAACTATATAAATAATTTGAGAACCAAATCCTGTAGCAGACCTAGGAGTCTTACTGGAAAAACCTATATCCTTCATGTCCTACCTTCTGCATCATCTGATTCTAACCTAATACAGTGAAGTACATAAACCAACAAGCCTAGTTAAGTCTGTAGTTGTCAGACTTTTGTTCTCCAGCCTGGTACTCCTGTGTGCTGGTACGTGTTTTTCTCCTTCTTGTTAGTCAGTAAAAGAATGTCTTCTGAAGAGGTTGAATCAAAGGAATTAAAAGCATTAATAGAATAAATGAATTAAGTAAAGAAATCTTGTATGTAAAAGATTTTTTTTTTTTTTAAGTCTTAAAGTGCAAATAGCAGGGTCACTTTTCTCATACATAATTTGGATGGACCTCCTTCCAAGCAATAGATCTTCTGCAGTTAGATATTCTTTGAGAGTATGTGATCTCTTCCGCCAGCTTGTCTGAAGGGCTCAGCTTCCAGCTGCTAATTTTGCTCCCTTGGCTCTGTGTGCTTACCTCACCTCAAATCTCAGAAGTTTTTAAAGAGAATAAATCCTTCTTCTCTAAAGAAAGAAATGTCTTTATTTAAGACTGGCTTTTATAAGACTTGGAGTGCAAGATGTGTATTTTTGTTAGCTAGTACTGAGCAGCTGGTACTTTCTGGCCTGAAGTTGTGCCAGAGGAGGTTTTGATTTGATATTAGGAAAAAATTCTTCACTGAAACTGTTGTCAAGCATTGGAACAGACTGCCCAGCGTAGTGGTTGAGTCACCATCCCTGGAGGTGTTTAAAAGACATGTGGATGTGGCACCTAGAGACATGGTTTAGTGGTGCGCTTGACAGTGTCATGTTAATGGTTGGACTCAATGATGTTAAAGGTCTTTTCTACACTAAACAATTCTGTGATTTTAAACTTGGATGGGTCCTGATTGGAGAGTGCCTTGTTATAGTTGCCTAAATTCATGTTTTGTTTGGCTCATTGGACATTTTGAGAGAAATGTGTGTTTTCAGGAAAAAAACCCAACCTTTTATGGCATCTCTTCCCTGTTAATTTCCTTTTGTAATCACTAGTCCCTGTTTTTCTGTAAACATATGAATTGGAAACTTCACACCATCTTCTAACTGAAACTTGTTCACTGTGCTTTAGTCTTGATAGCTTCCCTGCCACTGCAGCACTGTGAGGTTGTACCAAGAGAGAAGCAGGGCATCCACAAAGTGCAGCCGATGCTCACTGGGGAGTTGTTTTGTTCAGTGCTTAGTGACACAATGTCCAGTCCTTAAACTTCAGACTTAGGTTAGAGAGGTGTATCTTAAAGGTCGTGGAAAGCAGACGAAAAGGTAAAGCATTCATCAGTCTGGTTCTATTTGAGCATCTTCAAATTTGTACGTGGATTTGTCAGGCACTTTGTTGGGAGAGGAGCAGGAGCTGGTGGCACAGTTTGCTGTCAACTGCTGAGAGCCAGTCAGGGAGCACAGTCAAATAGCAAAGCAGCATCCCTATGTATGCAATGAAATTAAATGCATCACAGGCTAAAGACAAGAGGAACCTGATATTTTTATCTGATTCATTATTCTAAGAATTGCATTGTAATCTCTCCTTTCCAGTGTTAGTTCCTGTCTGCTTCCAGCTGGCACATCTTCTCTTATTAGGCCTTGCGCCCTTGTTTTGCAATCTTCCACTATTATTTCCATTGCTGTTTCATACTTAGCTCATCACAGTTTTCTTCAATGGCCTATTAAAGCTTCCCTCTGGATTCTTCCTGCTCCGTTGGGCACTGCTCAACAATTTATGGGCAGCTTTTTGTCTGTGCCCGCCAACTGCAGCGCAGACGAGAGAAGGCGTCGCTCCTTGTCAAGAGGCCGCGCTAATTGCGACCCACACTGGGTGTATCATCAAGGCTATTTCGGATCCTGGGCAGGAGCCTTTGCCAGGCCAGCTGGTATCCATCCATTCAAGGCTGGGTCTGGTGTCTGAGCCCCCAAGGGGGAAGTACAGATATCTATCTATAGCTCAGAGAAAGGACTGTATCAGATCAGAGACTTCTGAAAGACTGGGCACCCTCAGATGCCAATTCTCATCTAGACTATTTACCTGTAGGCAGTCTCAACCTCAGAACTGTAAACAAATATTTCAGTAATATTTCCCTCTGGTTATATTTATGTATGAAACCACTTCTGATCTCTACTGACTCTCCTTTTCAGAAACACTGCCTAAAGTCAGGCTCTTGTTTCAGTCCAGTTAATCTTATTTAGAACATTTCAGTTTCAGTGTAATATTACAATTTTTTTATCAAAAAAAACCCCAAACACCAAACAACCACATGTGCAACCACAAAAAAGTTCTTCCTCCTTGTAGATGGCTGGCTCGTCTTTGACTTTGTGGAAATACTTGCATAGGTGGATTAGATGTTTTAAAAAAATAGTGTTCATGGGGATGGAGTTTTCTTGTGACTTGAACTGATACATTTTTATCAGCAGCAGTGAGTATATTTGCTGGGTAGATGACACCAAAACATGTTTATCATTTGAATATGCCCTGCAAAAACTCATTTAAGGCATTTTCACAAATCTCTCTTTGTTCAGTGCAAGGTCTCCGGATTTATCAGGAGAAGTGATGTAAGCTGGGCAAGGAGCCCACTCCAAATCTGTATCTAGAACCACTTGATCTTTGATCTTAGTTTGCTGGTGGATTGCACGTAGCCCAGGGCACATCTTTGGACTTTGTATGTGCGCCTTTCTTTGGCTCCAAAATAAGAATACTTGCCCAGCTGAGAATAACATTGGAAAGATTTTAAAACAAAAAAGGCTTTGTCTGTCCCAAGTCTTGTGTCATTTTTAAAAACTACATGAGTTGGCCTAATAAAAGATACTTCTTCATCTAAAACTTATCATTCATTGTTAATCCTCTAGTCTATGATGTCTGGGCTCTGGCTTCTCCAGTGAAGAGGGAGTTATTTTTAGATGGCAGGTTTCCCAGTCTGTCTTAACCCTTTAGCAAAGCAATTTGTCTTTCATTTGAGTACAGAAAGTGTCCAGATGACAAGACACATTTGAACTTGCTACAGTTGGTTGCAAGGAATTCCACCATCTTCAGCTAGTTGTTCCAGTCTTTAAAAAAATGTTTACATTTATTTGATAAATTGAGTAGAAAATGGGGTAAAAACATGCCAGATAATTTCTGGAAGTCTCCTTCTGAGGATCCCCTGAAGACAGAAGCCATTACATGAATTCTACATCAGCAGCATCCCCATGTCAAGGACTTAAATACACGGTTAACTTAGGGCAGAGATAAATAGCACTCAGTGTCCAAAGGCATTGTTATGAATATATATATATTTATTAATATATGTGTGTAGGGCATCTGTGTATACATATACAACACAAATGTCCTTAGATATAGGAAAACCTGTTAGTTTACATTCTGAATACATTCTACATTTTTCTGTATCCCCTAACAGTATCAATCTTGTTAAGGGTAAGCTGAAGTTCATATTTCCCTCCTAGCTGATGTTCCTTTTCCAATATATGTGAGGTTCTCTTATGTATCTAGTTCTTGTCTTTGGATAAAGGCCAAAGAAAACATTTTTTAATGTGGCAAGTTAATACAAAAAAAGTTTCAATTCTCTGTCTTTTATTGCTCTGTTCTCAAAATGGAAATTGAATTTTTAATATCAATTACAGATACATTCTTCGAAAAATCAAAGTTTTTCAGCAGTGTTATTAGCAAATTTCAACTCTTTATCTAAGAATTTCTAAGGGAGGAATGTGACCACTTTTGAATAAGTGTAGCAATAACCTATATATTTGAAGTATTAGATGTTGAAATAATTCACGTCCATCAGAAACTTGAATGACTTTTCTATGAGAACTGAAGTGGCTCTGAGTCTTTTTAATAACTTCACAGGCAACCAGATCTCTCCTGTGGAGTGTATTTAGTTGTGATTCCAGCTGAAAAGGAACTTGTCAGACTTCGTGTTAAGAATATTGCATTTAGAGGGGGGGAGAAACATTTAATTGTTAATGTATAGTTTATTTGACATCACTGAGTTTAAGCAGTGATTTGCCCCCAACTCCATGAGTTATACACACCTATAATTTGGAATCAAACTGGAAGACTGTTGATTATAGAAGTAGGATTCCTGTTGCTTCTGCTTAGTAATCTGTTATGCACGCAGTCAGCGTCCATAATATTTATTAGGCACCAGGATTCCCATTTTGTTTTTCTCCCCCCATACATATTTACTCTATGCTGGAGCATTGCCCCTCTGTTCCCTCCTGTACAGTAACATGTCTGTGAGTATCAGTGGGAGTAGAGCAGAGCTGACAGTATATAATTCTAGTAAACTTCTCTCTGCTTTGGTGACACAATCCCACAGCAGGAATACAGGCTTGTTTTGCATTTCTTTTTGCATCTGCACAATAGAAAAGGGATTTAGCTGAAGAAAATGTGTAAGGGATATAATGCACAGATTTTAAAAAGTAAGGGGAAAATGAGCTAGAGGAAGTAATGTTCAAGTATAGTATTAAGAGCCTACTCTGATGGATTTGAAGTGATTTTGCTCCTTTGGAAGCAGATGACTAAATAAAGCAATCAGTCCTAGATACTTTCTTAACTAGCATCTCCTACCAAATTTTTTATCCTGCCAGTTTCCACCATAGGAATGGCATGAATGTAAATAGCAGCTACAGCTATAAAAGTGATGTCAGCAGCAGGAGTGTGAAACCTCAGTTTTTCAGCTACTGTATGAATACTGAGATATATATACTAACAGTCCAGGCCTGCATCTCCACAAGGATTTATACATCTGTCCAGTTCAAAGCATATGAGTAGTCCAAGAGCATTCGTAATAATGCAAAAATTATTTTAGTGGTTCAGGCTTTGTTTTCCAGTCAGGCAAATCCTACAATTGACCTTACAGTGATTTGTATTAGCTAAGGCTGCAAAATATGCTTTTTGATTGTGTAGTATAATATTTTGTATGTTTACATTACAAATGTCATTCTTCCGTGATCATGCTTTGTTCCTATAATTCTGACTTTATCTGTTACAGTGAAGGTTTGCCTTTGGAAAATTGGAAACAGACTTTTGCTTATAATTGTATCCATAAACCATGCAGCCTTTAGTGCTCAAGTCTAAATAAAGAACAGAATTCTCATAAAACAGAGGAAAGGAAGCAAGTAGCTTCTGCTGCGAAAAAATGAGATAACATGTTCTACTTAGTAATCAAAGTTTCAATATGTTAGTTTGTAAGTATTTATTGTGGGCATTGATCTTGTGAAGACTTAGTCTATTGGCTGATTACTGCAAATACAGAAAACATACAGAGATTTATTGTCCAAATGTGAATAGTTTCACAGAGCTTCACTCTCTTTTATGACAAAAGGAAGGAAGAAAATATTCCAGGTTCTGGTTTTTACAGCTGTGTTCCTTCTTGTTGCTTTTAGGTTTTGTTGTACCAGGACATAGTAGGCAGATCAGTGATAACTCTGAAATTTGGCAGTCTTTGTTCATAGGCTGCATAAAGCCCAGGCCCTTAAAAAAGTTCTGGTAAACTGAGCTGCAGTGATTTTGAGCTGGGGCAGGGAGGAATGTGCTTTAAAGAACAAACCTCTAATTTACTGTTTCCCAGATTTGTTATAGTGAAATAATTTTAATAGGCATCCAATATGGCATGTCCACAATGGTACAATTCACCTATCAGTAAAAGCGTATTATCTTTTCAATTTCACTTTCCTGTAAATAAATGTAGTAGAAGATCTTAATTACAGTTTGCCTGAAAAGTAGGATTAAAACTTCTAATTTTTTATTTCTTTTTTGGTCTGGGAGTCAAGAGGAGATTTTTTTTTTGTGGTTTTGAGGTTTTTGAATTGCATCTAGGGAAAAAATCGTTATAGCTTGGAATTGCCTTACTATGAGCATACATTATGGTCATTGCCTAAGTGTTTTACTAAATGCCCATGGATTCATTGTGTAAAAACCTCTTGTGCTCCAGTTCCGAGCAGCATTTGAGAGTGTCCTCTAACAGAATGAGGTAGGCTGCAGATAGGCATCCAACCTGAAAAGTGATTTTGATGCAAAAGCATACACAAGTGCCTTCTTTGTTCATCCTCTGGTTGCTCTTCCTGCCTGTTAGAATGTGTCTCTAGTGTGACACCACAAAATGGATACGGTTGCTCCTTAATCTCAAGCAATATTTCACTTATTTTAAAAATAGAAGTAGATGGAGAAAGGATGATGTATTTTGTGTTCTGCTTCACTCACCATCATCAAAATCACGTAGTTGTGTTTTCTGAGCCTAGTCTTTACTGTTGGCATCAATGTCAGAAATGGTGGTAGCACAGCTTGACTGTTTAGTTCCTTTAAACTTCACAGCAGGAGTCATGATTCCATGAGTGCAAAATTCACCTGTATCCACATTGGAGGACCTCTCTGTAGCAGGCAGGGTTTTAATTTTACTAACTGAGGACAGAGAATATTTTTTTTTCCTCACAAATCATGCTGAATTGTACTGTCACAGGTGCTTCAGGTGCATGAAGTAGATACACCAAGGAGTAGGTCATCTGTACACAGTGTGTGTGGATTTACTCATCGTCAGAGGAACTCTGAATGATGCATCAAAGAGACTTTTCTGTTACACTGGCCCAGTATGGAGAACTAATACTGTTTTCAAATCTGTACTTGCCTTGCTGACTTTTTTTTAACGTAATAGAGGCAGATTTTTTATTGTACAAATGATTGACAACTCAAAGACTTTGCTTCAGAAATAATGAGCAAGCACTGCTCATTAGGGTGCTGTAGCTATAAGTGGTCAATCCCAGGTTCCTTGGGATTTTTGCTTGTACACAAGAAAGCACAGGGATGTTAGATTGATCTTTATTATTTCAAGTACAGACATACAAGAAAGAGACCTGCAAAAGCAAGCACCACAAACTAAGCCCTGGAAGGGTACAGTTAACCTGTATTCTGGGTGGTGTCTGAGGACAGGGTTTCTGAATATTTTTTTCTTTTTTTCAACCTTGCAGAAATCATAAGCTCTCCAGATGAGAGGTATTCTGTCTTGATGGTGTTTGTCCTGGTGTGGGTATGCCTTAGCTATGTGATGCCTAAAATGAGATTCAAAAATCCATATTGTGGTATTTATAAATAGTTTGATTTTCAGTGGTCCCAAAAAACCACAGCTGCTGTCAGCAGTTCAGTTAATTCAATACACTGTTTTGCATTTAGTGACAAAACAAATGAGCCAGAATTAACAGAGTTGGTTGTTTTAGCACTACTTCATTACGTGGGCACCTCTGATGTGGAAATACACCAGTAGCAACTGCTCCCATCAGGTTGAGTGTCTTTTGCATTATTTGACCTAGGTTTTCTACCATTGTCAGTCAGATGTATGAGAGGGTTGCAATTATCTACTATAGATACACAGTTTTACATAAAGAAATTGAGAGATCATCTAAGATGGTGTTAGTGCTGATTATTTCAATATCCCTCTGTCAGGTACCTATTACCTATATATTTTATAGCTCTTCAGAAGAGACTGGAAAGGCAAGGAGTTATCACCTATCTGTGTAGCATCACTGCTTCCCTGCTCTTCAATCCCCCATACAGACAAAAGAGAGGAGCAGCATGAAAGAAGAGGAGGTTATGATGTGAAAAATTACCAATTTTTCCTGCTTCACCCATCCTACCATCAGAACTAAATGTTGATATATCATGCACAATTTTTGTAGTACTCACAGAATTTGAAAGTGGGCATATAAAACTCAGCAGCCTGTGAAATCAGGGAATTTATAAACTTTTATGCAAGCAGGCGACCTGTGGCAGGGTGAGACCTTCCATCTCCTTTTGTGAGAAGTAGTTACAGGCTCTGTATTCTGTTTCAGGGGAAGAAGTTGGTATCATGCTTATCCTGCAGGAAGTTCAGATGTGGAGACAGGGAGGCAGACCCCCTGTGGCAAATATTACACTATCAGCTAAACAGTCACGCTGTGCAGCTAGACCTCAGTGTTACAGTGCTTAATTCAAGGGTTGATAGATGCATGTGACAGTATGTACCTAAAGCCAGTGTTTACTGTTACTGTCAGGGCCTGATGTAGGTCTAAATTGCATTATCAGTGAAAAGTATTACAAACTGAAAAGATTCTTGTACATGATGCAGATACTGCAGTGCAATATACTGATCAAGTGCTGCTTCATGGTAATAGCCTTTATCTCCAACCAGGTTAAAGGTGACAAAAACTATATGCTTGTACTATCTCCTTAAAAAGCTAGAATCTGACAGTCTAGTATGGGAGTTAGACATTTCAGCATTACAAGACATACTCAGTAATTGGAATAAGAAGCATTCGGTGCTCATGGTCTCTTTAAAAAATAAACTTCTGTCAAAATTCTTTTCCATGCTTACCTCAGTTACACTGAGATAGAACTTGGAGTTTTCACAGTACAGCGTAAATGTCACTAGCCATTTCTCTCCTAGTTACCTCAAAGTACTTTGCTGGATTTCTGCTTCAAAGTTTGGAAAGAGCCTAGTGGAAGAACACTTGAATAATTGGAGAGAGCCCCCAGAGCAGCTCTAGGGCCCTTGCACAAACCAGGAGAGACTGCTTGCTTTATTTCTCTTAAAGACCCTTAGGTGGAAGGGTTTAAGGCTTGTGGAGGGCTAAACCTTCAAAGTGAGCAAAAGTGAGTCTGGTTTGCTAGTTTCCAGGTCGAAAGCGCCTGTTCCCTGGCATAAAGGGTGCTCTGGGGCTGCATGAAACTCCTAAGCAAGTGCAGATTTCTACCTCAATGAGCTGGTCCTGCTGCCAGCATTCCCCGCATACCCATCCCAGGGAGGCCCTCCTCCGTAAACTCCACATGAAAGAGAGCAGACTAAAAGCCTTAGAAAGTGCATCCAGCTTTTTGTTTCCTTTGTCATCAATACAGTGTGTTCTGGTGTCTCCAAGACAACCATGTCTAAAAGGCTGACTGCATCTTTCACTGCTCTCTATAGCGAGCCCGCCGAGATCGGCTGTGAGGGCCAACCTCTAGCCAGTTTTTATCCGTGCATTTTCTGGGTCGTGCCTAAGTACTTTATGTCCTTGCTTTGATTTCAGTTTTACTGCAGGAATTAAGTTTTGGTTTATCAGATACTAGTTTTAAAGATACTGTTTTGGGGTTGTCCCAGCTCATCTTTCTTTGAATAATTGTAAAGAGCAGCTAGGATGTTCCCAGTAATGCCTGCAACAATGCTGGCTTTCTTTGCATTTCGGGTCCATTCTGCATCTGATAATAGATGCCTTCCTGCCACTGAATAGAGATGTACTGAATCTTGTGTTCTGCCTGCTCTTTTGTTGCCCATATGTGCCACCTTCTTGAGTGATTACTGGTTTCAAATTTAAGTTGAGAGAGTCAAAATACTTAGTTTTATGATTTCTGTATAGTTCTCTTGTCAATTTGCATATTTGCCAACCTGAAGACTTGGGGGGAGGAGGCGAGTGATTCATGGTATGTGTTCTCTGAGCAGCAGCATCACAGTCCTTTCCCAGTGTTCAGCTGCCCCAGATCTGTGGCCTCTATGTCCCCTTCTGTGTAATGTACTTCTCTGCCACTTGCTTAGAGAAAACTGGTTAATGAAATACGGTTCCATGAGGTCAGGGGCTTTGAGAATTACCATTGTTCTGTTTCCTTACAGTTGTCTAGGAGAAGCTGGATCCAAGGCATGTTTTTTCTGGCTGAAGTGAAGAGTGGTTAAAGACAATGTAATTATTTGTGGTTTGTAGTTGCCACAGTCAAGAACACCCACCTGCCATGGGCTTTGTCAAGGCAGTTAACATGGGTATCTGTAAGAGTTAAGGAAATCTTATTGTCATTTTCCAGAATGTCTGAGACCCACATGCTTAGACAAAAGAAAAAGAAATGAAATTCCCTCACAGCAAATTCCAGCCTGAATAGTGGCAATGCTGTTTTCTTGGCAGCCTTAATTTACTGCAAAAAATATATAGATAACATACTGTAAAAATATAAACACTTAGATAGATAACATTTATATATGTTGGGAAATCTTTAAATGGATGCATCATCTTTAATAGTGTTCGTTGTAGGCCATTAATTTATTTGTATGTCAGAATCCGGTATCTTAGAGATAAAATTGATTTCTACAAGCACTGTATTGGTGTACTTAAAAAAGGTAAACAAAGACTTGTCTGTAGACAGTAAGAAAGGACTGTGTGAATAAGACACTATTGGTGGAGGTATAGTCTGCAACAGAATGAATGAGAGCAAGCTGTGGTGCCTGTGACCAGGGCTATATCTAACTTGGCAGAAGCATTCTCCCCTGCCTGCATGCAGTTGGTGAGACCAGTCATGTATTCCCTTAGCACTCTGTTTAGAAACATTTCCTCTATTTTTTGCTGGTGTTTTTTGGTTTTTTTTTTGTTGTTGTTGTTGTTGTGGGGTTTTTGTGGGTTTTTTTGTTTGTTTGTTTGTTTGTTTTTTGTTTTATTTTACACCAGGGTCTCAGCAGAGCAGTCAAATTGGGAAGCAAGAGGATATGGTATAAAGGAGGAGGAGACTAGGAGACTCTTCCTGCTTTGGCAGCCTTGATTCCCACACACACACACAACCTCCTCCTCCTCCCCTTTTTCTGTTAGTCATCAGAAATTTTAGGAAAAACCACAGAAGCAAATCTGCCATTTGGTGGTAAGATTCCAGACATCAGAAACTGTTGGAGCTCCTTTTTATTCCCTAGGATGCAGTCTTGCAGTTCTCCTGCATATCAACCCCCCCCAAATCAATACCAGTGTGTAGTACAGAGAGTTTTCTGGTATCTACTTGTTTCCCTTTAGCACTTTGCAAACACAGTGACTTCACTCTGGAAAAGCTGGTCTTTGGTTGTTGAGATTTTATTTATTTATTAAGTATCAAATTGAGATTCATGTTCAGGGAGGTTTTTTGTTCAACTTTCAAATTAAATCACAAGTGAAGACTCATGCATTTTTCTGTTAATTTTTCCTTGCTTGCCTCATTTGAAGCAA
>VZRX01015553.1:283470-310407 GCA_013398075.1 Notiomystis cincta | reverse complement strand
TTTTTTTTTTTTTTTTTTTTTTCCAAAAAGCATGAAGTTACATTTCCAGTAGACACCATCCAAGAGTTTTAATGGAGCAGTGGAGTAAATAATACCTAGAAATTGGAGAGGGTGGGAGGACACATGACTTTTTAAATATTTTTGTGGAGACTTAAATTTTATAAAGACTTGAAAGAACTTAAGGTTGCTATGATTGGTCTTACTGTATTAACAGGCTGTGGCTGCTTGGTTCAGGCTTTTCAGGTCTTGCTTAAATTCACTAAATTCGCATTCATTAATAATCTGGCTGCCATCCTTTAGTTTTTGAGTTGCACCATAAATCATTTGTTTCATGTGTGTGTAATGTTTTCACTAAATTGACTGATGTGAGCATTGAGTTATGTAATAATAAAGATCTTGAAACTATAATTAGTTTTAATCTGCTGTGCTATCAAAATAACCTGTAAGTCAATGTACTTTTCCCTGAGTTACTGTTCTAAGTTGTATTTAATAATCACAATTCATAATCTGTTAAATTTTTAATCATTTCAGTGTTTCATGTTTAATGTTTTCATTTGAAAGGTGGATTGTTTCTCTGTAAATGGATCAGTATTAGCTGAAGTCACATTCTTCTATGAATGTAATACTTTACAATCGACTTCACTTTTAGGAGTTTTGACAAAAATTGCACTTTTTCCTAGATGAAGTTTGGGGTAAAGATAACTGATTGTTTTAAGTTAGTATGAAATTAGTCCCCATTGTCACCTGCTGTGTTATAATTTCTTATTTAATGTATACTGGTGGTACATCATAAACTACACAATATCCCACAAATAAACTTTACAAATCCATGCTTCCATTTTTATCATCAGTATTGCCTGCTAGTGGGCTCTGTCACTTCTGCCTACCTGTAAATAAAATTATTTTTCAGCCATATATCACTTCCTTCAACTTGCCATGCAAATCTCTAGCCTGAGAGCGATTTTTCTCATGAGGAGTCTCTGTGGCATTGTGGTTTGCTATGAAGGTGAGGGCAAATTCTTGCTCCAGTTGTAAACCTTTGCAAAAACAGCTTGCTAAAGAGTTTTGGAGGAATTTGCCTGCTTTCTGTTTGCTTTTGAACCAGTATGCTTAGCACTCTTGCTGGACATGTTATGTAGAATAATTGGGGAGGGAGGAAAGAGAGAAAAAAAACAAGTGTGCCACAGGTAGCCTAGAACTTGGCAGATTTGATAAAGAAACAGACTTAGGGCTCCGCCAATTTCCCTAGACACCAGTCAAGTACAAACACTTCTGTAGCTTTCACTGCCCAAGGCAAGCTGGAAAAAATCACCACCCCTCCTAGTCAAAAGCCACTTGCACAGTAAACAAAATAGTCACTGAACAATTTGCTGCCCTTAATATTTTGCTGACCTGTGTGACCCCTTGTCCCGCCTGTATGGCACAGCTGTGCCTGCAGCAGAGTCACTGGAAAACTCAGGACTGCAGCATTTGGGTGGCATTTGAGGGTGTATTCCTGAGCTCTGTGTTTGTGGGTCACAGCATAAATTCCTCATCTGAGCAGAGACTGGGATGGCTTCTCTTGCCTGGGAGGACAGAGGTTTGTAGCAATTACAGGAGGAGCAGAAAATGTGTATAAGCTCAGATGGTGCTTTCCCTGTGCAGTGTAAAACCACACAGCTCAGCCCTGGCACCAGTAGCAGTGGATCCTCCTCAACTCTTACCTCTCCACCTCCATCTGCAGGGAAACTCCTGTTTGACCAGGGATTGATGATCCTTGGTGTTACCCAGTAAAAAAGCAGCATTAATAGGGGCAGGGACAGGCTCATTCCCTGCCTTGTTTACTGGACAATTTTATTTGCCTTAGATCATGTTTTATGTAGCTGCATCTGAAGCCCTTAAAAAGTTTGGGTGTTGTTTTTATTTGTTATCTATGGTTAGAAAAGGAAATAGTCAAGCCATTACTATATGTGCATCATGTTTATGAGCAGATGAGAAATGTAGATTTGGCTACTGGTCCAGTAAATGTAGTAAAGTACTATATCAGGAAACCTAAATGCACCTTTTAAAAACTTGGTAAATTTAATTTTGGGAAACAGCAATAATTTACAACACAGCATTAAGCAGTATCAAAACTATATTTAGTTCTGATGAACCAGTTCTCTAATTCAAAGATATACTTGTTGATCAGGCCTTCTAAATGTATTTCAGGTTCAGATGAAAAAAGTAAAGGGAAAAGCCACCTTTTTTTGCATTAAAAAAAATCCTCTAAAATCTCAGTCTTCTGCAGCTGACAACCACAGTGAAGAAAAGTGTCAAGTATTAGCAAATATTTAAAAAATAAAAAATGCTACATCACTGAGAAGACATTCTTAGGGAAAGATACATAATTTCCATTTCATCTAGAGAAATTAGATAGCTTTTTTGATTTAAACATCAAGTTTTTCCTTCAGATCAATGAGAATCACAAGCTCACCTCTGCTTTTGACCTGAGACTGCAAAGAAAGAATGGTTTTCTTTGACAAGAGAAACATTGACATAAATCATACTCATTCTTTCCAAATAAAACCCCAAAGATTTCTGTACATAGTTTAAGTGGTGACAGATTTTCAGGACAGTGTTTTGAGAGTATCTTGTGTCCCCTCATTAATTTTTTTATTTATTTCAGTATGACATAAAAATTTTTCTTTACCAACTTCCATGCTGATTTCTGATTCCTTTGTGGAACTCTTCTGAACTTAGATCTTGCCTGCTTTTTAGAATTAATTTAAGAATTGTTTCGGATTTTTTTCTAAATACAGCATGAACTGTGTTTGCTCTTCATCCATCATTAGATAACAGCATCTCTAATTATGATGGGGAGAATGTGTTTGACAAAATAGTGGAAAGAAGTGATGTGTCCAATCTTGTTATCCCCTAAAACACTGTGAGTTAAGCTTTCTCAGGTGAGGGAGATGTTTTTGCTTAAGACATTGCTGTTTGTCTTGGCTTTTCCACCTTGCATCAAGATTTTGGGAAGACCATTGGGTTTGCTACCTTTAGGGAGTTCTCTCTTTCTCTCTCTTCATCTTTCCCATTTGGGAGAATGATAGAACAAGCACCTACATAGCAATAGTACTGCCCTGAAAAACATGGACACATTTTATGGCAAACACCTCTTGAAGACATGTATTTGAAAATGTGAAGGCAGAGAATTGGGTTGTGTCACGTGTGGGAAGGTAGGCTAAGAAAAGACATGGTGGAGTCAAGCTGTATTAAGGATATTAACTAATACCAAAGCAAGTTAACATTGCAATACTTGTCAAAAGTGCAGAAATCTATTGGATCTGGAGGTAAACTACTGTAAAACAGAGTTATGTGGCAGTACATGAGACAGTTGAATGTGATTTGTAAACAGATTGAATGCAGTTACTGATTTTTATCCTGAGGGCTTGCTGAGAGTGTTACAGATAAATCACAGTTCAGTAAGAAAAATTCACGTCTCACGTTACTCTGTTACCTTGGTCGTCAAAGAAAAATTTCAATTGTGTATTGGAGACACTCAGCAATAAAGGAGTTAAGGAAAAACCATCCAGATTGGTTATACCATTTGTTTTGAAAATCTCTAAGTTATGGCTATAATGTACAAAATGCCAACAGATACACATTAAAAGTGACATCTCTGCATTTATAAAACAAAAAAATCCGCACTGTAGTGAACTTCATAAATTTTTAACTTATAATGAGGAACAGCAGCCATGTTGTGTGCTTGTGAGCCAAAAATGTTGTTCATTTTACCCAAATGCCTTTCTCCATACCCAAGGTACCGTATGTATTTAATTTGTGGCATCGTGTATGTTCCTTGATATGTTTTTTTATTTATGACACTACTAAGCATGAATCTGTTAAGACCTTCATGTGAATGTTATTATTTTATGACATCATAATATGTTGCCTTTTGTAATGCCCTTAAGTTATGTACACAGTATCACAAGGATTATTGAAAAATGGACAGGGCCTCAAAATGAAGTTCAATTTTCAATGGCTCTTTGCTTTCCCTTGGCAGCATATCAAAGCAAAGTAATAACATCTCAGTGCCAGTATTTTAAAATGTAGCTCAGATGTTTATTGTAAGGTCAGATCTGTTCCGTTTCACTTGCTGCTTCCTTCTGCTGCAGGAGAGGCTGCTTTTAGTTTGCAGAAGTCCCTTTCTCATGGGAAGGTGAGCTTTAGATACCACAATCTTGAGCCCTGAGAGGCAAATCAGAATAACACATCACTCATTTACTGTAGGCATTGCCTAACTTAATAAGAGTTGTTCTAGACTTCAGCTGCTCAGCTGAGATGGGCAGATCAAATTGATTATATTGCTTGCTAACCTGTCTGATTACCTCATCAAAGTGTTGCACCAGCCATGTAGACTCTGTCCACTGGCAGGAAGGTCTGCAGTGCAGGGACTGTGAGCAGCCTGTCCAAACAAAGCTGTTTGTGATGCCAAATGTTCAGGATAGTGCCTTTTGGACAACTATTGAGCCTCTGTTTGCAAGATCTCAGGCTGTGTTCCTTGGGAGCCTCCTTCTGAGGGCAACTGAATTCCTCTGCTTTACTATAAAATGGGGTAGGATGATGTGAATATGAATCTATCTTCCAGTTACAATGTGCACCTTTTAATAGAAAGTACAAAGTAGTGGAGAATACCTGCACTAAAATGATTTGAAATTAATAGAACACATTCAGCTTTGGGGGCCTTTTTTTTTTTTAATATTCAGGGTGTGCATGTGTGAGGGGACAGTTTGTTTTGTAGCATTTTTGTGTTGGATTGGTTTGGGGGTGAGTTTTTGTTTGGGTGGGTTTTTTCTTGCTTTGTTTGGTGTAGTTTTGTTGGCTGGTTGGTTTGGTTTTTTTAAGCCTCCTAGAACACAGCCCTAAACTGTAGTGAAATAGGTCTTAAACATCTCTGCAGACTCCAGTCCTTGCCTATGGATGCAGACTGGCCATACCTGCATGCAGATGTCAGTTCCCTCAGACAAAGGTGAGAGGAGAGAGCAGTTCTTACCTGCTACTGACAAACGTCAGACTCCCAACATCTGATGACAGGTTGCTATTTCATGCTCTGCAGTTTTGTTTCAGCAGTAATTCAGTATGCTGTTTCACTGAATGACTTTGTGTTCTCCCTGTTGGTGACAGTATTGCTTTTATGGACAAAAAGCATTTTCACATGCATACAAAGACACATCTGGAGTGTACTTTTACAGAGGAACTGTGCATCATGCACCAAGAAAGGAAAGAATTTTGCCATGAGTAACTTTAACAATATTTTAGATGGATCATGAATCTGCTTATATGAGCCATCAAAGTACAGCATTTCAGTGATCTTTGCACAAGATGTTCATGGTAATATTTATCCTAAGGAAAAATATCTTTGGATCAGCAGTCATTACTGTAGAACACACTGGGTAGTATTTTCTGAAGTATATAGCAAGTGTAGCGTGGCTTTCTTTATTCCCTTCGCAAAGTGGCAAAGAGGAAGTGAAAAAAGATGTCTGTTCTCATGAGTGAATGCCACAGGTGTCTTTCTGAGGAATTCAAACATTTGAAGAAAATTGAGAGGAATACAGATGGCAGTTGAAATAGCCATTGAAATGTTAAAATGTTTATTACAATGGGGCTTTTCCATTCAGATTCCTTTTGGAAATGAATATTTAGTATTCTGGTAAGCAAAGTAAGGAGTGCCTTTCTGTTGGAATAATACAGTACTTGGGTTTCTAAAGGAAAATTTAGTTTCATTTTTGTGATGGATTGATTCTGCAAGCTAGCACCGAGTCTTTCCATTGTTCAGATATTTGTATCATGTTTGATTCATGTAAATGTTGGAAGTTGTTCAATTTTCATCTTGTACCTAGGACTGCTACTAGAAGATCAGTCCTATTATACCAGTTGATGTAAAAATAATCCCCAGACATTTGGGATGCAGTCTGGGCATTTGGAGGGTGTTGCTGTGTAATCTTTACTAAGAAACTTAGAATGTTGTGACTAATAATTGAAAAATCAAGACTGCTTGGAGTGCAACAGCTCAGTGCTTCTCAGCAAAATAGTCTTGACTCAGACAGTAATAGGTTAATTGCCACATCCAGAAATGAATCCTAATGATTCCCTCTAGGAGCCATTATCACATGTGGGGTTTTCATTGAGATATTTTTAAGTGTAATCTTTGGTCTCAAAGCTCATGTAACTGTTCAATCCAGCAAAGGGGTTCAGAAAGGTAATACCCTGCTCTCATCCTTAGGCTTTGCTAAAAGTAGAATTTTCAGTTCTGGTTCAATCAGTCAAGCCCCTGCTATTTTCAGGCATTATTCCAATCTAACACAATTTGAATGTCAAGTGTCTTATGTTTTGTGCTCACAAGGCCCACAGGAAAGTCTAGACACATACATAAAAAAAAAAGAAAAAGCTGCATTTGTCATAGGAAGAGTATCTTCGAATATATCAGAAGATCTGTTCTTTTTCTTCTCTGTTCTTCTGTGACTAGACTGAATCACGATTGTAAAACAAGAGTCTGTTCAGCCAGGTCTGTCTCTTCTGTTTCCACCTGGAATAAATTGCATAAATTTGCACAGCATTGCTTTGGCATAGAATCCTGAAGTATGTCTTAATTTTGCAGTGGCTGTATGAAAGTTCCCTCTTCAATGAAGTCTGTCTGTATTTCTCTCATTTGTCTGCAAATTGTATCCAAGGATTTACTTTCTTTTTCCCCTTCCTATATTAATCCTGGTACCATGTTGTGCTGCTGTCACGCTTGTCTGCATTTTGCAAAGAAAATGTTTTTTTTTAATCAGTGTTTTTTTCCTGGTGTAACGCCTCTTTTATTTCTGTCAATTCTATTACTGACAATTTGAATTTAAGGGGATTATCCGAGCCTCATAATTTTGTAATCCCTAGACAGGATATTCAAAGAACGGTGAAAGATCTTCAAGGAAAGTAGCATCACTGAAATTTTGACTTCCACTGTGTCAGCTGTACACAAGTAACCTCGTGTTGGTTGTTTTAATGAGTTTGCATTGTATGGTGCAGTCAAACATGAAGCAACAGTACACTCCTGCTTGCAGCCAGTGTTTGTCTAACTTACCTAGAGTCAGGTAGACCTTACATGAAATAAAAATATCATTTGAAAAGATTCAAGTCTGAGGTCCCGATTCTGTAGTGTAGACACAAAAAGGGCCAAGTTTCTCGTCTTCTTCTGTTTTTCCATTTGTGCTGTTGACCTTGCAAGGATGGGTGGTTTTCAGCTCATTGAGAATAGGATTTAGGTAGTCAACCAAGAAGATAAAAATAATTAATAATCATTTGTGAGCATTCACTAAGTGCCAGTCACTAGAAAGTGTTCCAACACTGGATTTTTTTTCCTGATCATTGTACTTATTTTAACTCTTGAGGAAAAATACATAACATATGTACTAATTACTCCTTGCTCCCATGTGTGGACTGATGCAAACATTAAGTTTCCCTATGATATTACAGTGTTTTAGGTGAGCTTCCATGGTCAGCAGTCAAGTAATGGTCAAGTAATTACCTACATATTTCTAATTCAATCTAATTCTAATACTAATGGTTCTTCATCTATTTTTAATGCGTCTGCATACACATATTGGATCGAGGGGGAATGTGAGGCGTATTCAGAGAGATGCTATAACAAGATTCTATGAACAACCCAAATAATAGTCTTCAAATATGTGAAATCAGGCATTTTCCTGTTAGTTCTCTTGATATTTCCCCCTCTTTAATGATAATCAGTTAATTAACATGTCACCTTTACAATTTTAAATGTTGAAAACAATACATAGAGGGAGTGAATACCCATTTAGGAATTACTTGCACCCACAAATGCAAGTAATATAATAGGATAATAACGGGATAGGCATACAGCCCAGCTCTTTGAGTCCTCTGCTTTGTTATGGGCAGCACTACTGTGGCCTGGCTGTGAAATACTCTGTACTAGCCTGCACCAGTCACCAAGTGCTTTTTCTGAATTTTAAGGTCAGATATCTCTGTTTAAGAATAATAATGATGGAAAACCTGAGGTCCAACTAGATACTATTAAGCTACCATGCCAGTTTTCTGCCTGAGGCCTACTGGACATGATCCAGTGATACTGTAATCTGTGGGATTTATGATTTTTATTGCTATCTAACCACATCAGTGTAAATACTGCTGGGCTGTCTCTGCTGTCTCTTCCACCTCCTTTGGCAACTGGCAGGTTTCTTGCCCTTGTTTAGTACAAAAGCACAGTGTTCAACAGGGTATTTTTTCACCGTTAACCATTTGCTAAGGAAGTGAGCATCCCTTTGTAACAGGGTAGTTCTGCTCTGAGATAGCTGTACCTGCTGTTTGCTGTGGGGATGCTGGTGAAGTTGTGTCCATATCCAGCTCTCTTGGCTGGAAGGTTCTCCAGGTTCCCCCCAGAGTATAACAGCATTTGTCTTTTAGGAAAGAAGTGGCACACAGAGCTGCCACAGTAACTAGAGTATGACTAAGGACCTTTTAAAAGTCATAAAGAATAATTGCAGCTTTGGAAAATTAGACTGTAGCATGCCCAGAGGAATGACATGTAGGAGAGTGACAAAAGCTACCAGTGTTGGGCAGACCAGACAGAAGAAGGAAGGAAGCAGAGGAAAATCTGTATTGGTGTTTGTGAAGGGTCACTGCATTCAAATGTGTGCTGGTTTGTGAAGCTGAAAGGCAAGTTTAGAGAGAGTTGTCCCCTTTCCCCTTGAAGCATCCTTAGCCACATGGGAGGGACTGCAAAATGTGATCTCAACAAACAGGTGGTATCCTGGGGTATGCAGCAGAATACAAAACATTAGGTGTTCCCACATTTGCTTCAAGAATTCATAATATAAAGTGGGAGGCAGGATTGTTGAGAGGAGCACTGCCATTTTGTCAGTGCTGGGAATTTTTGTTTGATGCAATGCAATGCAAATATAGTATTCAGTTCTGCCTGAGCAGTCCTGTAATTTAATGAGAAAAATCCCTAATTTTATTTTACTGTATTTCTTTTCATGGTAAGAAGTGACACATTGCCTAAAAGTGATATATGCTTCTCTCCTGTGTTCTGTTGTTGCTCCTAAACCCCTTATAGTGTGGAGGCTTAAGCCACTGTTTAAAGCTGCTGACCGGTTGAATTTATAAAACAGATCATCAGCTCATTTGAAATTTCTGATACTTCAGCAGGTTCTGGCTTTTTACAGAAACTCTATCTAGGAGCCTGGATAGTTAGTTAGTTAGTTAGTTAGTTAGTTAGTTAGTTAGTTAGTTAGTTAGTTAGTTAGTTAGTTAGTTAGTTAGTTAGTTAGTTAATTTGTTTATTTTTGTAAAGACAGCCCTCAGATGATCTTTCTTGCCTAGGTGTGCTCTGAGCCTGAGCTGGAGTCTGAAAGTAGCAATGCTTGAGACCTCAGCACCTCTGTCAGGAGCGCAGTTGAAAGAGGGGACAGGAAAAGTGGGAGCATCAGGGAATAAAGTTTAAAGAAACTAGAAAACATTACACCTGGAAAGGCGGGGAGAAGGAACAATAAAGAAGAAAGGGAGAAGAGCTAGGAAAAAAACTTGAAACTTGAAGCCTAAAAGGACTTCAGGCCAAGAACAGTTAGCAAAGAGAATATAAAAAAGCATCTATTCTCTGCTCTCATTTTCCTTATTGCTAGTGAGGGAAAAGGGAAAAAAAAAAAAAAAAAGAGGTAACTTTTTTGGCATTTTCTAAAGATAGACTAAAAGGCAAAGCAGCTTATCTAGTTTTTACTAGGTATTTAAGTCATTCCTGTAGCACAAAAACTGCCCTTTAATTGCTGCACCGTAATTGTAGGTATTTGTTTCTTACACTGCTTAAGGTCACATAAAAATGAATAGAGGTAAAAATAGGTCTGTGTTAAGTGCCTCAATTTTGAAACCGTTTTCTGCTAGCTATCTGCAGAGACAGTACTTTCCCTTTAGTCTCTTGGCTTGACTGTTCAGGAGATACATTTTTTAATTACCAAATTGGATTTTAGCAGGTGTAGTCAGTTGATGCATTATGGGTATAAGAGATTAGTGTTTAATCCTTCTTTTTATTACTGTGTAGAACAGTATACTTGGGAAAGTATTAAAGGTGCATTGCATACTCCAGAGTGCAGAAATGACATTTATTACTGAGTTTTCTTTCAGCTAGCATCATTTAGGAAAAAAGCTGGTGCAGAACTCTGCAGGGGCCTAAAGGCTCATCTGTAGTGGAACTGCCTTAAACAATACAGAGTGGAGGAAAATGGAAAGAAACCTTTTTGTGTTTTAAAACAAAAGCAGTTGTCGAAATGTAAGTACTTTCCCTCTTGAAGATGATTATTCTCTTTTTCTACATTTTATTTTTTCTAAAATAAAGACAAAAGGGTTGTGAAAGCACAGATCTTTGTGCCAGCGAGTGGTAGAGGCAAGGACTGAAAAGGGTCAGTGAATCAGATATAATTTGGACTCTGTTTGAGATACCAGTCCTGTGTTTTGCTGATGGCTGGTATTCCCGTACTGAAAAGCTGCAGAGGCATTTCTGTCGAATAGAAAGAACATTATCCCCATTTTCATTCTGGCATGGCTGTTACTACTTTGTTCTGTAAACAAAGAGGATTATGGGAACTGGAAACTAGATGGCATTTTATTAAAGAACTGTGTGAGTCTTTCCCTGTGAATGCAAGAATTAGGCAGTCTGGTGATAGCCACCTGTGAAAGAAAATACTTTAAGAATAGACCTTAATGTTTGAATTATTAGAGTTCAGGAGGAGGCAGTCCTCATGAGTGTAGGAAGGAGTTTTAATATTTCCCAGTTGTACCCTGCAACAAAATACTTTTAAGGAAAAACTTTCACGGTAATTGTACAAATTAAGAATGGAAAAGAATATGTTGCAGAAATAGGGAGAGGGAGGTTTATGTCCAGTGTTCTTCTGTCATGTAAACTGCCAGACTGCTTTGAAAGTATGTTATTTTAAGAAACTTACATATATTTATCTATCTAGAACCAGCAGTTTCGGGAGTGGGGCAGGAGAGAGAATTACATTGAATCATAGATGTAGTAACCAGTAAAAATTATTTTTACCAGCATAACATACAACTTTTATAAAAACTTAGGGCTTTTGTGTGGTAGACTACTTATTTAACATCCTAATTTCCCAGAGTAAAGTCATATATTAGTGCTAGGTTTTACCTAATGCCTGCTGCAGATCACTCAAACTGCTTTCAATTAATTTAAAAAGTGTACAGTATGAATTAAACTTAACTCTTCCAAGTCACTTTTCCTTTTATTTATTGTTTCCCTAACTGAATAGACAATTAAGCAAACAGTTCAGCATGGAAATGTGGGAAGTTAAGCTACTATTAGTCAGATCAACACCTAAAGTTGGTAAATAGCTTGAATGCATTCTCGGTTTTGCCTCAGTTGAAACTGTGATGTGACACTTCTTTGCTGCTTGAGAGCTTCAAAACCAGACTTACCCATGGAACCAGGTTGTAAAGATGGTGAAGACAAGTGTAAATAGGAATCAGAAGCAAATGGCCATATTTGGTCCTTAGTAAGTGGCAAAACTCCAGTTGGGCTTGCATGACCTGCTGAAGCAGCCCTCTACTCTGAGTGGGCTGGGGTGGCAGAACACAGTGCTCAGCACAAGGCACAGGTTTTCAAGGGCAGTTACTGAATTAGCAGGATTTGGTAAGTAGCTGTCTTTTGACAGCCAGCTTTCTTTTCAGGTGTCACAGGTTGGTTACTCCAGCAGGGCTCAAAATGAGTAGCGCTTTGAGATTTTTGGATGGTCTGGAGTATGGGATAAATACAAGAGTAGAGAAGAAAAAGGGATTAGAAAAAAAAGACTAGAAGAAGCTTTTAGAAACAGTGCTGGTGTATGGAAACATCTCTAAAGGATATAATGACAAATGGAATTACAATACAGGTAGGGAAATGCCGTTGCCTATAATAACCTGATTATATTTCATATTTATTTTCACTCAGTAATTTCCGTAGCTAATTTTCTCAGTTTACAGCTGCAAACAGCATTTTTCTGGCTGGTGTAGACAACCCATATATCAGAAAATCAAATTAAATGATATTTAATAATATTTCAAGATGGTTTCAGGAAGTTCTAAGACCAAATTTAAGGATGGTGATGGAGAAGGCAGATTAGAATGTACTTTCTTTGTGGTTATAGCAGTAAACCAGGATGACAAAAACCTAGTTCTTTTGAAGGTCATCTATAATTATAGTAAAGGATGTCTCATGAGCATTACACATGCCACTCCAACAAGCCATGAACTGAAATATGAGCATGTGCACTATGTCAGTAGGACTAACAGATCATCTTACAGATACAGAAGTAACCAGTATGAATAAATTACTAATTTATAAACTAAAGGGGGGGGATGGGCATTGTATGGGGTTTCTCATGTAGTTTTCTCCTGATTCTCTGAGAAGTAAAGACTTGTTAAATACAGAGTTCTTGGAGAGCATTCAGATATTAAGTATGCAGATAGCTAGATAGCTCAAGCAGAATGTTTCCATGTAGTTTCTCATTCTCTCAAAGGTAAAAGTGGTATCTAGCAGGTAGTTGTACCTAAGATACTTTCTTATTTTGTTTATTTTGTCTGCTGCAAAACATTCCCAAGTGGATTAAATAGCCATAGGTTTTCTGGTTTATGATGCTCACTCTTAACTGTACTGCTGAAGTGCATGTGTTGTTAGCACTTGGCATTTGTTGCAATTTTCCATAATGTCTGCTAAGTGAGCCTTTGCCTTAAGGTTGATGCTTAGGCATTGAGAAGAGCATTCAAGAGTAGTGTTCCAACAAATTTACAGAAGGAAGCACACTAGTGTGCTTCTATGCATGGGGATGTTACCGAGATGTGAATTGAATATTTTCTAAGTGCAGAAAATCCAGATGGCAAACTCAGTCTCACGATCAAAACGAGTCATGAAAATTCTGTATTAATATTCTATACTGCACATCAGTATAATATGTTCATGAAATATTGTACATGGGCTATATTAGTAACATCATTTTTTTTTTGCTCAGTTCTTGTTTGGATCAAGTAATTCTGATATTATTTGCCTAAGACAAAAGGAGTAGAAAGCAGGTTGTCAAAGAGTGCAAACCAACATGAAGAGCTGAAAAAAGAGAAATGGTTCTAGGTAATTGAAGATTACTAGCAAGGTACATGAGGTTGGACATGTATTTTATAGATACTATGAATCATTCATCTCATTAGACCTGAGCATGAGTGGTGGTGATCTCTAGTGCCCTTTAAATGAATTTGTATGTCTAGTTCTTAATGTTTTGCACACTACACATGTATGCATATGTTGTAATTACTTCCATGAGAGAGTGTTAAACTGAAAGCTTCCTTTAATATCATGGAGCTGTAGACTTTAATTTTAAAATTTTGTAGTGTCAGAGGTCCTCTTTCATTCTTTATTTAATAGAATGTACTTGCCTTGGTTTTAGGACAAGAAAAGACTCAAATTGGGATATTAATGGTCTTCTGTCTTAGGGTATAATATTTAATAATAATCATATGCTAATACTAAATACAGTTTTTCTTCTGTTTAAAGAAACTACTTTTGTAAATCCTGTGCACAGCCTTATTTCAAGCCTGTGAACTGAGTGCATTTACTCCCATATTTACTCTTTGATATAACCAAAGGTATTCTCTTTAAAACTGAAACCGTTATCTTTGAGTTTGATTGAATACTTCCTAGGCCTTTCAAATAATTTACTTCTGAAAAGTAGATACTTTCAGAAGATGCACAGGATGCTCAGAAATACTTAAAAATCCATGAGTTATTTTTACAGATTATGATACTCTTATCTGATCATTTATGCAGAGTGTTATTAAAAAGCAGAAAAATCAGGTATTTGATTACTCTTTCTATTGCATATGAAGTACCTAAAATTCTGCAGACTATATCTAGTTAACCTTTTTTTAAGTGGAAAAAAAATTTGTGATTGATCTGTCAACATAAAGTGACTTGTGGAAAGCATGCCTCCCTTTCCTGTGGTTTTTAGAAAAGAACATGGTTGCATAAGCAGCCATTATTTACAGTAAAAAAAATATTTCCTGTAGCATTTTTGCAAAAATAAAAAACCTTTGCCTAAAAACCGACTGTCAGAAATCACTCTTCGTTCATACTAGTTGAACACTGAAAAATGAAGCAAAGTGATCTAAATCGAATTTACAAGACTGATAACCATGTGGTTGGGGGGAGAGTAGCTACTGCACAACCTGTACTCTGTCAAGGGAATTTAATTATAGATGGTTATACTTGACTATAATTCGTTAATGTGTGCTCCTTGCAAAGGGAGAATAATTCTCACATCGACAATTTTATATGTTTTTACCAGGATACTGTCAGAGGAAGGGATTTTCATTGAATTTCATAATACACAGTCGCCCAGGGGAAGAATATCAATGAAGTGGCTAGCAGGGTGGGTTTTTTTGTTTTATTTTTGTGCTGTTGGAGTCTATATGTAAGGAGATGGGGGGAAAGAAATCTTCTTCTTTATGAATTTGAATATCTAAAATATGAATATATTCTGTTTCTGTGCAATAGTTAGGAAATATTTTTTTATAAAATATTGTTGCGGTGTCTTAGTCTCTTGGACCATGATGACAAATACTCATTTTAGCTTTCACCTTTTTGAGAAACAGTAATGGTCAAAGTTTAGATTAATCTTTATTCTCTTTCCTGCTCCTGTACTTTTCTGAAGTAAGTCTGAGCAGAGCCAGAAGTAGAGCTGGCTTTGCTGTTTGTTCTTTTGCTCAAGACACTCTTTTGAAAAGCAGACTTTGAGAGCAGTTGTAGCTGAGATGAGAGGTTAGCAGAGGCACAGAGTTATGGCTTTTGTTGCTGGCTGGTGCTTTTTTGGGTTTTTGTGTTTTTTTGACTATGTGAACTGTTTCTGAGAGTTTTGTTTGTGAACAGTGGTGGCATTTCAAGGATGCCCAACTTCCTCCATGCTTGGGGGCTGGGTGGTCTGTGCCTCTGTAGCCAAGTACAAATAGCACTGTTTAATAGTCCAGTCATTAAGTTCTTGTATTATTACATGCAGTGACTTTGGAGTAAGCTCTTCTCAGACATATTTTTATTTTTGTGCTGGGCAATACAGTCTACCCAGCTCTGAAGGTGGGCCAGTCAGAATTACAGAGTTAGGACTGTAGTAATGATTTCTACATACTGGAATAGTTGCTTTAAGTAGTGGTTTTATATTCTTGGCTTAGAATCATGCATTTTCTCATTTGGCTGTTGCATTTCAACATAGTGTTGCAGTGAGCTGACTCAAACTGCAAGGCCCATGTTGAAAAAAGTGGGAGGTCAATGGGGTGGTTAACATCTGGGAACTGGACCTTCTGCATGTCAATTTTCTCCTCCTGTGTGAACAGCAAACCAGAGGATCTGTCACCTTCTCCAAATTCTGCAGACCTATAGCCTGTAATTGATAGGAAAGGAAATCATTGTATCTGATAAAGCAGGTAGGATGGACTTGAGGAGCCATAGGAATTGCTTAAATATATGAAAACACATGTGAGATGCTGAGTATTTATTAGAATTTTAGAAAAGCACTCTCTGTGCTTGTGAGGAAGACCAGAAGCACCTCTCCAAGGAGCATCACAGGAGCAGCCCAGCTGGTGGTTTCAGCCTTTTACCCAGGCAGATTTGTTCTTTCAGGGCTCAGTGCTTTGTGGACATGGCATGCTCTTCTCCCCAAGGTGAGGCTGACCTTTCACAGGAAAAGACCTTCGAACTCTGGCATCTGTCTGGAAGCAGCACTATCCTTGCCCAGTTCAACAAGATTAAAATTAAGAAGGAAATTGCTGTATCATTTATTTAGAGTAGTGTTGTGCTTTGTCTCCTTTTTGTATCTGATGGGCCCTTTTAAAACAGTTTTTTCTGTCAGGAGAGGGCAGATAGGAGATTCTGGATAACTGAAAGAGTGCAAAAAGGAAAGAAATTCAGTCTGTCATCTGAACATCAGCTTGGTCCTTGAAGTTCAAATACAAAAAAGTATGATTCTTCTTTTCAGTACCTTCCTGGAAACAGTGCATTACAGAAGAAAGCATATGATGCATGACATTTAGTAGTGATTTTTCTTGAGAGGGACCTTTAGGTTTTGAAGCTAAATAGTTTTTGCATGGTTTAGCACAATATAAAAAGTCCAATAACTGAAATGAGGCATAAAGCCTCATTTCATCTTCATCTTTACTATGTGGGTTTCAGCACAACCTTCATAATGATATTTTGCACTTCTATTGCCCATACAATCAAATTATTTCATAATGCTTTGGAAAAATTAAAGAGCGATCATTGGTTATAAAAGCACACTTCCATTTTTTTATGTACTGTTATTTGCAGTAACCCAGAAGATAAGTAGTGGTCAAAAGGATTCAGTAGAGAAGGCAGTAACCTGTTACCAGTTCTGTTTTGTGCTCATCACACCATTATCTCTACAATTGGTTTTACTGACTTCTTGTTCCAGTGTGTGTCTTTTAGACATGACAAAAGGAAGGAGGGAGGGAATTAAACAAGAGTAGGTAATTCCTAAGTAGATAAAGGGACATTATGTGGTACATAATATAGCTTAAAAAAAAAAAAAAAAAAAACACTAAACAAGCACAAAAACCCAAACCAAAACAAAAACTCAAGGTCTTTACCTTAGGTCTTCTCTGTGAGATATTTACTGCCTCCTCCTCCTGTCAATGAGAGATGGGGAAACTCAGTCCCAGAGCTCATAAGTAATCTTCCTGAGTTGACACAGCTGAATCACTGATGTGGGCACAGAATTTAGTGTTTTTAAAATATTTCAGGTTTTCTGCCTTACTCCCATTGGCAGAGAAGGTGCTGGAAGCATGGTTGTGCTTGCAGTTACGGTTGCAGTGTAATGAAAGTTTTTGGGTGTTTTTAATGAATCGGCTTGACTGGATGTTTGTGAGGCTTGAGATGCAAATCCCTGCAGCCATTGACTGGCAACGAACTGAAATGTACCAGAGGACATGGAAGGAGATGCTTTTCTTGCTGGTGATGGGGTAAATTTGAAGGAGGGAGGCTGTTCCTATCTAGGGTTAAAATCTCTGCCTAGCAGTCCACAGAAGAATATCATTGTTACATGCCATGGACTGAGCTGTAAAGTACAAGTCCTAATTCATAAATGCATGTGATAATAGCAGTAACAAGTTAAGTATCTGTGCTTTTGAGTTTGTTCTTAGTGCATTCTATGTCACAGTGAATTCAAGTGGGCCGCTTTTTCAATTTTTTTTGTTTGTCTTTTTATGTCTGTTTTACAGTGAGGTTTCGAAGCTGTGATGGAAACAAAAAAATACACTTTGGGAGCAGTGAGCCAGAAGATTTCAGAGTAGGTGAAGATGGAGTGGTCTATGCAGAGCGAAGCTTTCAGCTTTCAGCGGAGCCCACAGAGTTTGTCGTGTCTGCTCAAGACAAGGAAACCCAGCAAGAATGGCAAATGAGAGTGAAGCTAACCCCTGAACCAAACTTCACAGGGGCTTCTGAAAAGGTAAAACAACTGCTAAATGCAGTCTTTATAAATGTATTTCCACAAAGAGGCCTAAAAATAGGGGTTCAATTTGGCTTATCATGGACCATGAACCAGCTTAGTAATGGATACCTAGTGTATGCAAAGGTGGAGCTTTAGAAGGAACTTCTATAGTCTTTTATTCTGTAGTTTTCCTAAGGCATGGAAAGACATGTCTGTTTAACTATATAGGATTCTTTGTTTGAGCTTTTTGTTTGTACAGCTTGAGATTTTTACCTGAATTTAAGTCTCACACAGACGTTTCTTTATTTTAAATTGCTTGAAAGTATTATAGTATTTATTCAAGCTCTTAAATATAACCACAAAATAAACAAATCTGTGATAGAATGCATCTAACATTTGTTAGATGGGAGCTGTAGATTTACAGCAGTAAGTAGGAAAGCACTTCTGGCAGGGAATATTGGCTTTGTCTTGTCCCGTCATAATCAAATTGGAGATTGTAAATTATTCATGATTCCAGCACTACTTGGTAAGGAAGATAGTCTCCCTCTGCTGGAAGCTGCCATAGGATAAATCATGTCCTATAACAAAAATCAGACAGCAGTATGCAATTAACAGTGTATTTACTTTAGAAAAGTGTATTAGATTGTCTACCTTTTTCTGTTATTTTACCTGTTGCCTGCTGTTTCTTGCCTTCTCCTTTGTGAAGGAGAAGTGCTTAGTTTACAGACAGAGAACAAAATCTGTTCATAGATTAACATACCTGTAATAGGTGCACATTAAAGATTTAAGCATAATGTTAAAATAGGTAATGTGGTTATGCAAGATGTTCTTTTCTGAGAACACACTGGAGACCACTGCTGTGTAATCCTTGGTTATTTGTTTGCTTACTTGGCAATTGTGTTAAATCTGCTAAGGTGTGTTTTTAACAATGGAAATACTGTCATTTTGTTCGTGGAAGCATAGTAAAAGAGCAGATGCTTAGATGTGCCAGAGCATGCCCTGTTTATTCCAAAGACACTGTTCAGGTATCCTTACCATCAACAGAATGCAGAGTAGTAGAATCTGGCCTTCAGTTGGGCATCTGTTTTTACTCTGTGACATAGTCAATTAGTTTATAAAAAAGTTACTCGTCTAAAAGATTTGGAACATGTTTTTGTCTCCCTGTTTCCAACCTTAAGCAGGCTAGCTGTGTGTGCTGTCATCCAAAGGATGAAATGACTGCAGATATAGAAGGGAATAGGAAGGCAATGTTGACACCCAGCAGAGATTAATGCCCAGTGTGTAAAGTGGGTCATCTGCTGCATCTATCATGGCTGACATAGGTTTAAAATAATTACAGCATTAATTCTATGGGATTTAATAGGGTCATAAATATTTGAGACATTCCTTACCAGTATGTATTAAACTTCTCTTGGAACTCAAATTACATTATAGCACACCCAGATCTAAATTTAGTGTACAGTAGCACATTACCTGAACTGAAGCTCTAGCTAATGAGAAATACATAAAGGCATACTATTAAATTCTGCAAAATATTAACTACTTCTCAGACAGTGCTGAATAGTTTACACAGTAGTGCCATGTTATAAATGGTTTATCATTCCCTTTCTCTTCCTAGTTAAGTAAGGGAAAAAAGGGTTCTTACAGTTTTGCAGTGCAGTTGTAAATTATATTGGTTATTTTCAGACTGCACTGTGAATGCAAATAAAACAGTTCAATGAACACAGAGGAAAGACAGCCTTTCAGTCAATTACGTAATTGTACCTGAGTTACTTTATAATGTCTGCTAGTAATTCTCCTGCTAACATGTGCTTAATTTTATCTTGTACCTGGGAAAGGACCAAAGGAAAATTGAAGAAATCCTATTTCCATGGCAACAATACAAGCACAGCAGCCCTCTGAAGAGGCAGAAGAGAGACTGGGTTATTCCACCAATCAACCTACCAGAAAATTCCAAAGGACCTTTTCCTCAGGAATTAGTTAGGGTAAGGAAGTTAATAGAAGTGTGGTTTCAATGTCCCTCAGAGAGCTCTTGAAGAGATTTTGTGTAAATGATGCCTTGTTCATCGTCCAGACATTTATCAGAGTCGTTTGGGCTGGTTTCTTGTTGCTACCTCGGCATTGCATGCCGGGATGCATCTAATTTCCTGAGATTTAAGTTGTCCCTGTGCTTCTATACTAGTGGAAGATGACCTTGTTTTGGGTGGTAAGTGTGTTAAGGGGTCTCTCTCTCCAGTTCAGGAGTTCTCCAGTCTCCTGCACTGGAGTTCTCTGCCTGGGAAACAGTGTAGGAGTGAGCAGGAAGCAGAGTGCACCAGGAGACCAAAGGAAATGGGATCTGAGGGGGTGAGGACAGCAGCTGTTCCACAGGACTCTGCTGTCCAGAAGTGGCCATTGCAAGGAGCCAAGCACCTCTTCTGGGCTGACTTCCAGCCATGGTACTGTCTGGTCATGATCAATTAGTTGGAACTTGGCAGAACATTAGCCCAAGTTGACAGGACACAGTTTCACTCTGTTCTGTTTGATGTGTGTGCTGGTGATTCAGCTGCTCCTCACAGATGCACTGCCCTTCGATTGTTTACTTGGAAGATGAAACAAGTCCAGTCTCTAAGCAAAAATGGTGAGTTTCTAAAGAGCTGGCCTGTAATGGAAGAGGGCCTGTAGCTTTGGTCTGGGAGGGTAAAGGAGAAGGAGAAAAACACAAACCAGACTTAAAATTTCATGTGTAATTTTATGATAGTATATGTTTTCTTTAAGATCTAAACAATTTTGCCTCAGGTAAAACTACTTAACTTGTTTTTGTTTAATACAATTTTTATTCTGAAAAATAGACAGGGATAATTTTACATTTCTGATATCCATTGACCAGCTTTCTAACCAAGAGTGCTGTTGAAAACTTCAAACTTTATACCAACTCTGTACCATTTCCAGCATAATTATTTTTGCAAGTACAGCTTAAGGAGCAAGGAGAAAATAAATAGAGCTTCTTCTTGTCTCAGCAGCAGTCCCATCCTGCACTTGTTTGTAGCTAATGCAAACTTCATCTTTTTTGGCACACAGATCAGGTCCGATCGTGATAAAAGCCTTTCTCTGCGGTACAGTGTGACTGGCCCAGGAGCTGACCAGCCTCCAACAGGCATCTTCATCATCAACCCCATCTCAGGACAGCTGTCTGTGACAAAGCCTTTAGACCGGGAGCAGATTGCTTCTTTTCATGTAAGAGTTTAATTTACCATAAATCAGATTATCAAATTGAAGACGAACATCTGCTTCAAACATGACTTGAGCAGCCAGCGTAGAGTTTTGTATGAGATATGATTTGAAGAGTTTGTAGCAGATTTGTATTTATTGTACTTAATAAGGCTAACTCTTACTATATTTAAGCAGCTTAAATACATTAACATATGTAAACAGTGATTAAATGTATTTAGATAAAGTAATTTTAAAAGATTGAAATATGGATACTGTGGCTTATATTACAAGTACAGGCCATTGATCACAGTCTCCACTGAATTGTATACTTTCCAAAAGTTTATTTTTAATTCAGCAACTTAAATTAGGATGTGACTGCTATTAGAACTGCAGCAGCTGTGATTTGAGAAATGGATGGGAAGAATAACGTACCAATTTTTATTTTAGGGGCAAATCTAAGCATTTTAATAGAATTGTAAATTAGGCCTGTCAGCTTATGAAAATGATATTCTTTGCTCTAAAGAAATTGACAAAGTAGACCACAGATTCCAGTATCAGTGGAAAAGGAAAGTTTCAAGGAAGAAGGAGAGCAGGCTGTGACCTAAAGTTCTCTGTGCTTTTGGGAAACCTTGCTGAAATTGTTACAAAAGTCACCCAGCTCCTGGAGAGAGCTTTCCAGCATGTTGTGGATTAAAACACTCCTTGCCTTGTGCTCCAGGGAGTCCTTTGAGTGCTGCTCCCAAACAGAGGACACAGCAGGAGGTATTCAGGGGGGAGGCATGGGTGAAAGACTCTCTCAAACAACAGCTCCGGCATCTGTAAGATTTTAACTGAGCATTCGACATTGGCAATTCAAGGTTTACTGACTTAGGAATTTACATTTATATGAGTGCTTTCCAGAGTGGTGACTTGAGTTAAAAATAATGCCATCTTGCTCTTTTCTAGTAGTTTTGTAGCCATAAGATGTGTGTGTATATATATGATGGGCATCAGCAGGACTGCTGTAGGAGAAAGTTGCTCTTTTCCCTAGCAATGGCCACGCTTTGGTCTAAATACACGGATTTACATTTAAATCTGCATATATTTAGAGCATGTTTTCTTACAGTCATTATTAAAAGCAGAATTCTTTATGACAGTCAACGCTGGTAGTAATCAAAATTACATGATCTAAAATAATTTTCATTAAATCAAAGAAGGAAGTCTGCAGCTTAGAATAGTTTGGAAGTCTGAACATAAGTTCCATTAGCAACTTGGAAATTTAAAAGGTTGATATGAAGGAGCAGTGGCAAAAAACAAAATACACTGAGCTAAAAATGTCTGGTCTGAAACTTCCTGTCACTATTATTATATCTATTTGCACCTCTTCGTTGTGCAAATTCTAATACTTTTAATGATTTTTGCAGCTGAGAGCACATGCAGTGGATGTAAATGGAAACCAGGTGGAAAATCCTATTGACATTGTTATTAATGTCATTGACATGAATGACAATAGACCTGAATTCTTACACCAGGTTTGGAATGGGACAGTCCCTGAGGGATCAAAGCCAGGTAATACATGGGCTTTTGGGAGGCAGGGGTATTATTTTGAAGTATCATATTTACAGTATCATTTTGCAGGTGTGATGAAGGAGGTGCCTTCAGACCTTGAAATACTTTGAAAGGTGTCTTTAGTGTGATGGGCAATATCTCAGATACTATCTACTTATTTGACCCTATTTTTAATGCACTTTTTAGCATGCTAGGATTCACTTCCAAAAGGCAAAATTTCTGTGTGCATGAAGTAAAACCCAGGAAAGCTTCAAGAATATGACTTCTAGTTCATGTTTTTCAAAATCCTAATTATAACATCACAGTTCTTACATTTATTTTTATGATAGACATTGATGTTCATTTAGTTGACAGGTCAGGGTATAAGAGACTTCCGAAATGTCACTAGATCCAGTTCTAGTTCTGATTCCCAGAGGCTTTGCAAATCCTGGGATTTGAAATCAGTGTCATTTGAATTCTCAAGAAAACCTAAGTGTTCAGATGTCATTAAAATTCTAATCAGCTCAGACTAAAGTTTGCACTATGGCTGAAACCACTTTCTTAATTTGTCAGAAGCGCAAAATTAAAGGTTAGCACCAGAAATGTGTTTTCTAACTTTGCTGTGTTTGCCTGGTATTTGAGATACACCTCAAAGGCTTTTGAAAGAATATTATTTATATTGATTTTCAGTCAGTATCAGTATGTCCACCAATTCTGAACAATAAGTATATTTCCTTTGGCCCAATTAATAACATAAGTATCTAAACATGAGATGTTCTCTTGTTACAGAAATGTTATTTGTGGCAGAACTGTAGGATTTCACTGTTTATGTAGCTTCTTCAGTTATAAGCAAATCTAGTATTTTATAAACATAGAGTATTTTTATCTCCTCTTATGTATTTTAATTACTCTGTTGGTGAGTCTTGAGTTTAGCCAGTTTGTTTTAAGTAAAGAAGGAATGTGCAGATTTTACCAAAAGAAATACATGCTTTGACCACTGCTTGTAAAGTGATCTTGTATAATCTGAGTGTAAACTGTTTATATAACATCAGCTATTTGTCCTGCTGCTAGGAACCTACGTGATGACTGTTACTGCCATCGATGCTGATGATCCCAACGCCCAGAATGGGATGCTGAGATACAGAATCTTGTCACAGGCCCCGAGCAGCCCCTCTCCAAACATGTTCACAATCAACAATGAAACTGGTGATATTATCACTGTAGCAGCTGGGCTTGACAGAGAGGTATGGCAGGTCTTAATCCCGTGGGCTGGGTTGCACTTCATATTGTAAAGATGCACAGCATAGGGATGTGGGCAGGTGACAGGCTGGACATGAGCTGACAATGTGCACTTAGAGGCAGTCATATCCAGGGCTGCATCAGAAGCAGCATGGCTAGCAGGTCAGGGGAGGTAATTCTCCTCCTCTGATTTGCTCCTGTGAGACTCCACCTGGTGTGCTTCGTCCAGATCTGGGGTTCTCACGCACAGGAAGGACATGGACCTGCCTGGAGCAAGTCCAGCAAAGGGATGTGAAGATCATCAGAAGGTTGGAGCACCTCCCCTGTAAAGACAGGCTGGGAGAGCTGGGACTGTTCAGCCTGGAGAAGAGAAGGCTCTGGGGACACCTTATTGCTGCCTTACTGTACCTCAATGGGGCCTACAGAAGAGCCCAGAGAGGGGGTTTTAATAAGGGCATATAGAGATAGGACAAGGGGAGATGACTATAAACTGAAAGCAAGTGCATTTAGATCAGATAAAAGGAAGAAATTCTTTACTGTGAGGACAGCAAGACATGGGAACAAGTTGCCCAGAGTTCTGGATGCCCCATCCCTGGAAGTGTTCAAGGCCAGCTTGGGTGGTGTTCTGAGCAACCTGGTGTAGTTGGAGGTGTCCCTGTCTAGGACTGGATGTCTGCAACTAGGGAATCTTTAAGGTCTCTTCTAGTCCAAACAATTTCATGATGCTGTGAAATATTTCTGTGCCTCCTCAGTCTCAACTTACTCCTTTTTTTCACCCTGTTGACACTGGTCATTGTCCTAGTCCCAGAGTACAAAGCCTCAGAGGAGAGAAAATTATGTTAGTGATGAAAATTGCACCTATGTGTTCCCAAACAGAGGACACATGTAGTTACTCTTGGCTATGTGAGGTCATGGAAAGGCTCTTGTCCCATAAGCCTGTTTGCTCTTAAGAAACAGGTACACAATAAAGCAGAGCAATGCAGTAATAAGAGTGATAAAAAGAAATAACCTGTCTGTATTTCATTGGTTTGTGCTGGGCGAGGTCCATTCTGTCTAGACAGTTCTTCACTGTGCCCACCAGTGGAGAAGGAGTGTGCCAGATCCTCTGCTCTGATTCACCCATCTGCGAGGTTGGGAATAAAAATATTTCCCTCCCAACTCCAAATCTGTCACACTAACTGTGCTTTTAAACCACTTGAAAACTTCACAAGAGATAAGCATTATTTTATAAACAAGCTGTAAAATCTAAACAAATCTCTTTTGAATACATCTTGTTTCAACTTCTGTATTACTAACCTCATTTTAGCTCATTAAATCCGAAGTACTGGTTTTGCTGTTCATCTTTTACTGCTTGTTTATAGTTATTTAAAATGGAGAATAAAAATGCTTTCTGAAGTTCTGGGTTTGTTATTAATATTCTGATGCATTTCAGTTTGAAAGGGGCAATCAGAAGATTTGAAAAGCTAAACAGACTTAGATATTGCAATTAATTTTTGAGGTTTTATTAACATTCATTCTATTTAAGTTGGTTTTGAAGAGAAGGGATTTGAGCAGAGGAAAACCCTGAACTTTACAGTGTTGCCCTATTAAATTAAAAGAATGATGGGCAGCTTTGCCCTTGTTTTTAAAATCCCCTGGTCATCTTTGACAGATGAACTTTCAGAAGGACATAGCGATAATTCTTGAGGTTTTATCACTTGGTGACTAGCTGTACTGGAGGGATTTAACTCGGAAGAAACCAGCTGCCTGTGGAGCTTAGACCCTCACATTAACAGTTGGAAAATTCTTGTCATTCACCATCAGTTTTGCTGATGGATCACTCTGCTGATACCCAAAGGAGTATATATAAACATTTCTTGAACATGTTGGATATTAATGATTAACATTAAATCATTCAAATATTAAATTAGACTAATATGAGATAAAATGGTTTCCTTCCCAAGCCATTGCTTTGCTTCCTCCATTTCCTGTGTCATTTTGTGGAAGTCAATTAAATTAAAATGACCCGGAGTCTAGAAAGCCAAAGCTGAATTGTCCTCTGACAGTGGGCTGGGGAGTGCCTTGTTGTCCATGTCCCCAGCTGGTCTGCCTGCTTCTGCCTTTCCACTCTTTTCTTTAAGTCTTGTCTCTGTTTATAAAGCTCTATTTAAAGTCATAAAATATTAGACAGAATTCTAAATTCTTAAATAATGTGACACATCATTTATGGGAGCATAAGTGTTGTAGGCATTAAAAAAAAGTGGTTCCTCTGATAGCATTCCTCATCTGCTGGTATTTTAGATTAACATGCACAATGCATTATCTGTGCTAACATGCACAGGAGGAGATTTGCTTAGGTAAGGAAACTCAGCTTAAGGCAGAAGAAATCTTTCATTTGTTATCTCAAAAGATGCTGTTTCATGAGATCCAGCTGCTCTTATTTCTTCCGTTATTGCTGTGGAATTCACTTCAGCATTAAAACATCTGCCTTGCTGCTGGAGGTGCTGAAGAAGTCAGGCAGGGTACTTAAATTTACACACTGACATTCCTGCCTCACGTGAGGTTAATTCAGTGAAGTGCTCTTTTATTTGGCCTGTGTTGAAGTGGAAAGATGTGAAGTGATGAGGTCTGCATTCTTTCTTGAAGCTGCCAGTTCGTTTTTGGATGTGTTGCTGCTAAGTGTCTGTGCAGGCTGCTGACACATGCTCCACAGCTTATTCCTGGCTGCTTCTCAAACCACAGGAGAAAGAGGAGACCCACCTCCCCCAATTTCCCCATGCTTGGAAAGTTGTGTGCTTGTTGATTTCTGAATTTTCACTCTCAGCAGTTGATCTGCTTTATGTGAGTGCTGGGAAGAAGGAAAAAAACAAGGAGCCAAACAAAAACACTGATAGGCTGTCTTTTGGGGTGTTCTGGGGAAGTTTTTAGTGTACTGGTTCTGTTGGAATTAAGTGAGACGATTGTAAGGAAGCTGAGGCTCTGTGTAATAATAATGGAGTTTCCTTAATGAAATTTGCTTTTTGGGATCAATGTGTTAAGACCCAGATGAATCAGAAGCACCTGCTGTTTCAATAACATAGAATCATATGGCAGCGAGATTTGCTTCAATACTGCTTTAGATTATTGTTTCACGGTAAATAAAGTATGATTTTTTTCCTGGATGAAAGTGGTAAAAGCATTTCTTTGATTCCCTCATGACTGCTACTCTTGTTAGAGTCCTGAAGGAAATCTTTAGGATGTTTTAAGCCTTTTGAAGGTCAGTTTGCAAGTATATTTTCCAANTATTAAACATACATACTGCATTTCTGTAGACTTAATACTAGTCTTGCTTTCTTAAAGAATCGTGGGATGAATATATAACAATACACATTTGGGGTGTCTTTTAAGGTGTCTTTCTATGTGAAAAAGGGCATGAGCATAAATCATTATCTTCAGATTTTTAACTGGGAGCTAAAGATCCATACAGATTCTTTCAAAAACTTTCTATTCTGTG
>VZRX01015553.1:255575-283446 GCA_013398075.1 Notiomystis cincta | reverse complement strand
GCTATAGTTGCTGCTTGGAAATGTGCAAACCATGAAACCTCTTGTGTCTGTCGTACTGTCTGGCCAAAATTTGAAAGAAAGCTAAAGTCTATCAGTGGAATTGTCCTCGCTTATTTTTTGTATCAATACCTGTAATTCCTTTTTGTAAATGGTGTGATTCTTCAGTGTCCTGCTTAGGGTCAGGAGTTGGACTCTGATGGGTCCATTCCAGCTCAGCATGTTTCATGATTCTGTAATTTTTTTCCATGAGAAGTCATATACCCCTGTCTTTAGACAGTGGAAGAAAATAACGTACCAGATGGAAAAAAAAACCCAAAACATAAAAATAGGCTTTTCTTGAATTATTTTTATTTTGCCAAAAGGTTTTTGCTACTATTAGTAAACTATTTGTGGAAGTGCTGTTTCAAAGTAATAGCATCTCCTTATGTTTGTGGCCTTTCTTTTGGGAAGAACTGAATGGTAACACTTCTCTACAAGAAAGGATGATGAACTGTTAAGTGAAGGAGCATTCACAATATTTGAGTGCAATGAGTTAAAATAAACTTTTCAGCAACTGTTTATAGAAACCATCTTTATGATTTTCCTTTTTTTTTTACCAGAACCTTGTAGATGTTGTTTTAAACAGCTCACCAGGCTGAGGTCAGGTCTCTGCCAGGCTCTTCTGGTGCTGAGGGAGCCTGGCTCTGCTCCAGCTGTGAGGGGGGAGCGAGTGCCCGGCTCAGGGGCCGTTAGGGAGAGGGGGCCCACGGCCGCCATGCTCGGCCGGGGTGTTTAACATTTATGGAAACGGCCCGTTTGGTGCTTCCCTCCCCCTCTCTCCCAGTGCCCTTACTCGTCTCTGTTGGCCTCGACATCTTTGGTTTCCATAGAGATCACAAGAAGTTGCAGCAGCAGTTTTATACTCAAGCTTGGCTGAAACAAAACCTTGGCAGTTGTGGCCGTTTGGCCGACAAACCTACCTTGGCTCAGTGCTCTCAAATGCTTTTGAGGACTTTCCCTGTTTTAGTACAAACTGCACTCTGGTTCTCTTTTCGCCATTTGAAAAGCGTTGTTAAACCTGTGATCATGCATTAACTGTCTAAAGTGGTTTGATTTATTAGAGTAGGAAGCAGCCTGTCCTTACCTTGATGGTCTTTGAAGAAAGTCAAACAGTAGCTCAATATAAGCAACCTGCTGCTGTATTCCTGTGGCACAAACTTTGCTCCTGTCATTTGGGTGATGCTAACTAGAATAAACAGTGTGATAGGCTCCACTGCGTAGCGGAATGCAATTTTGGGAACACCTGCTGTCCTATGGTAATGTTAGTTTTGTCTAAAATTTATGTTGTCATTTTGTGTTTCAGAAAGTACAACAATATACATTAATAATTCAAGCTACGGACATGGAAGGAAACCCAACATATGGTCTTTCAAACACGGCAACTGCTGTCATCGCTGTGACAGATGTCAATGACAATCCTCCAGAGTTCACTGCCATGACTGTAAGTACAGGATAGGAGTTACTGAAGGATGTGTGTATTTATAACCATTTTCTGTTTCTCTCATTAGATTCACAGACAGTAAATATTTATTACTTATTAAATACCGTACTGGCAGGCAGAATCAAAATATGTGCAGAATTTATATCCTTACATACAGTGTTGTGCTTTTGGCCAAAAGGCAAGAGCTGACAAGGGAATCAGGCCATTGGTTCTCTGGGTGGCCTCAGGTAAACTTCATTACATAAACTGTCAGAGCTCCAGTGAAGAGAGCTGGGCTGCCCCGCTTTGATGGATGTGCAGCATGGTGTGGCTCCAGACGAGGTGAAGCGTTCCCTTGGTTTTTGCAGTTCTACGGGGAAGTGCCGGAGAACAGGGTGGACGTGATCGTGGCGAACCTGACGGTGACGGACAAAGACCAGCCGCACACGCCGGCGTGGAACGCCCTGTACCGAATGACCGGGGGAGACCCCACCGGCCGCTTCACCATCCTCACCGACCCCAACAGCAACGACGGGCTGGTCACGGTCGTCAAGGTGAGGCCTGCTCGCCTCTCGCAGGAGTAAGCAGAGATGGAGGAAGTCAGGGAACACTGAACGGGGGGAAGTGTGAATTCCTGAGGCCAGCATGAATCCAGAATAAAAGGGATGCTCTCTTTCCTGTGGAATCCAGTAGTCTGTCTCTTCGAATGTCACCTTTCTCATGCTATCAGTAGTATTCCGTCTGCTCACTTTTAAAATTCAGGCTAGGTTATTAGAGATTACAAATCTTGAATCTTTATTTGCCAAAAGCGAGAAATTACTCTGTGAAAAAGTGTCTGCTTAGTATTTTTTGCTAGTCTAAAGGAACAACTTCCTACCTCCTAAATTAGTAGTCATGCATGTTGTCTGCACATTTTATGTCAAGATGTTCCATTAAGGAACAGATATAGGCAGTCAAAGCACAATCAGAGAGGAAAAAATGATAGGTGGGAGGGTACTTCTACAAGAGACATTTAAAGACTGGCTATTTTTAAAACCTCATTTAAATACCTTTTATGGAATAACCTGTCTATCTTCATTCTCTAGCCAACACAGCTCTGTGTTGAGGAATGACTTATTTCAAGTGATAATAACAATGTGGTTCTATAATTAAACCTGCCAGGCAGTAGCCACCTTTCCTCATGACCCTCTGATAAGTGTCTCATCTCTGAGTTGGCCTGCTATGGTTTTGGCTGATCCATTTCAAAGTCAAATGTGCGATGCCAGTAATACCATTTGGAAATTAAAAAAAATCTCTTTTTTTTTCCTTTTTTTTTTCTTTGTTTCTTTTTTTGTTTGTTTGTTTGATTTTGTTTGGTTTGTTTGATTTTAATCCTCCCAGTATCTAGGTGACAAAAAGATACAACCTTAGTGCAGCATTAATAGTAATTCACATTAGATTTTTTTTCAGAACTGTCTCTGGTTAATAACTGCTCTTCCCCAGAGGTACCAGTTGTTGCATTGCAGTCTTCCAGGAAGAATTATGTGAGTGTCTGTGCTTTTTAGCACTCCTTTAAGTGCCCAGACATGGGAAGAGTTGGAAACCTGCCTACACTTTTTATTGGCAGTGCAATGAGTTGATCTGTCAACCTGTAATGAAGATTAGATTGTCTCTTGTCACTTAATTCATACTGTCACGTGCCAACTACCCCTGTAAGGTACAGGGTTTCTTCCAGTCTGGGATCTGTGTGAGTAGTACAGGGCATAGTACAAAGGTAAATCCTGGCTTCAGGAATGCCTCAACCCTATGCAGCATGACACAGGAACTCTAGACTCAAACAGGTTTTACTTCTCCTTAAATTGGACTTCTGGCTCAGGGAAGAAATCTCCAAACTGAAGGTTGTCTTCACTGGGAAAATGGAAGCTGCAGGTACACCAGAAATGAGGTTGGCTGGGATTACCAAGAGTCTTTGTAGTGAGATATTGAGGGCATGGCAATCTCTGATCTGTGGGAATAACTTGTTTGAAGGAAACCTTCCTCCTCCTAACATAAAGACACAGCTTTCTGTCCCCAGGAGGGATCATCAGGAGGTACATGTGAGTGCCTGGCACAAAGCTGGGAGCTTCTTCATCACTTTGTGATTAAACTATTTGTTTGCTCATTTGTCTCTAATGGCAGTACCAGAGTAAGGTAAATCCAGGAATGACAAGGTTTCTAGCTCTTCTGACTTCAAAACTGCTGCTGCTAAGCAAAACCCCAGCCCACAGGCTCGTGTTGGGGTGATGATACTGTGTTCTCTTCAGACTCCATGCTCGTTTTTGAGAAAAGCAGTACAAGTAAACTTCCAAAATGTGCTTTAAATTTAAAATGTTACTGTGTGTCCGTTGCTACTGTGAGTAACCATTAACACTTCCTGCTCTTTGCTCTTTGCAGCCTATTGACTTCGAGACCAACAGGATGTTTGTCCTTACGGTAGCTGCGGAAAATCAAGTGCCTTTGGCTAAGGGGATTCAGCATCCTCCTCAGTCAACAGCAACCGTGTCCATTACGGTCATTGACGTGAACGAGAGCCCGTACTTTGTTCCAAACCCCAAGCTGGTGCGTCAGGAAGAAGGGCTGCTGGCTGGCAGCGTGCTGACGACGTTCACTGCTCAGGACCCGGATCGCTACATGCAGCAAACGTCTCTAAGGTCTGCATGGACACTTTGCAATGAACACTTTGTCTTATGGAACGGGTGGGGAGCAAAGAGGTGACACGTGAAACAGCTGCATTCACACAGCTATCCCAACACATGCTGGGGGGTTTTATGAGCTCTATCCAAATGAATTTTTGGCTGTAGAGAAGGTGAACCAACCAGTCAATACTGGTGTGTAAACTGGGTCATTTTCTCATCCTAAGTCCCATTTCATCAAGATAGAATGCAGTTATGCATCTGTGGTATAGTACATAATCCATCCCAGTAAATTCAGAGCAGACACGTGCTTCTGTGAACTAAGATCATTTGCAATTTAAATTCACCAGTAATTTTCACATGGCAGCAAAATTGGATTGTTGATGAAATCTGAAGGGTTTTCTTACAATTTTTTGTCCAGCAATGCAAAGTGATGCTGTTGTCTGTCTGTGAACTCTTCTACTGATAGCTGTGATCATAATTTGGTAATTTTTCCTATGTCTAAAACTTTGCTACACGACCATGCCTCATACAAGACATTGTATTATCTGCAAAGCTAAGGCTGTGACTGGCCATGGGTCAGGACTCACCTTATCCAGCTTTTATTTTTTTAGCTCATGTAGAGGAAACTCCAGAACTTATGTTCTGTCTTTCCTTCCAAAATCAAGACTATTGCAATTCTATTTTCTCTCAATTTCTGGTTAGCTGTTTGTGATACTTTGTTCATTTCTGGACATAACCATCGTAGAAATGACAGCATGTGGACTTCGATACTAAGATAGCTTGCACTTGATTAATGTCAAAGGGAAAATTTATCAAATAGAGGAATGGTTTTGAAAGGCTCTTTTCTTTCAAATTAAGATGAGAAGCATGCAGTAAAACCAGGGCCTCTGAAAGAAGTGATATTGAAGTGCTAGAACAATGTGAGTTAGTGCAGCCGTAACACTATCCATTTTTAAGTCTCTCCTGCCCTCAGCACTCTGACAAGATGAAAATTAGTATGAACAGCTCTGTAGGTGTAGAAGAACCAAGAAGGATCCTGACTGAATATTTTAATTGAGTCTAAGTATTAATCTTATATAGTTTATGGTAATTGTATTATTTCCTCCAGTTACATGATAATTTACAGGGCAAGGCACTTCAAGAATTGAAATGCAGGACTGGTTTTAATATGTATTTCCAAGAATTTTAGTGACAGGGCTTGATAGATGGAAATTAGTAAAATGCTATCTCCAAATTCCAAAAACATGTTCAGAATACAAATTAAAATACTAATACTGTCTTTGTTGTCGATATTTATGTTGGCAGATAAATAACACAACTTATAATTAAATACACAGGTACTCAAAACTTTCAGATCCTGCAAACTGGCTGAAAATTGACCCTGTTAATGGACAAGTAACTACTACAGCTGTTTTGGACAGAGAGTCAATATATGTGCAAAACAATATGTATAATGCAACATTTCTTGCTTCTGATAACGGTATGTATCAATATTGTATATTTTTTTCAAAAAGCTTTTCTTATTTGTGGCTGAATGGCATTCAGTTTTACTTGGGCAGAAAACAGGGTATGTTTAGAATACAACCCATTGGAAATCTGTATTACTATCAGACTGTGTATAATTTCCTAGCTACTTGAGAAATCGCTGAAAAATAATTATCTGAATTTGTAGAAACTGTAACTAGCTTGGTTACATTAGTTGAGTTGACAGAAAATTGAAAACACCCTGCATGGGAGTGTGGTAGGTTGAGTCAAGGCACAGCATGAGTGGGATTTATGGGGTGTAATGTGTTGGTGGAGGGGCTTTGTATTTTCCCACATTCAGGCTGCAGCAGTGCAGAGGGAAAAGTATCTTTTTGTTGTCAGTTTGTTAATGACAATTAACACTGCTCAGAAATGAGTCCTTTGATTTCAGCTGGAGTGCTGTACTGTTCATAGCTGATAGCAGAAAGATGGACAGGCACAGTCAGGAGCATTCTCACATTAGAAGGGAAAACTGAAACACTGGGGCTGTTTGCCTTGGAAAGAAGACATGGTAAAATTTTCTGAACTGGAAGCTAAATCAACTGTTTCTATACTTTGTTCTGGAGAAAAAACATAAATGGAACTGGAAGATTATGGGAGGTGGAATGAGAACATTGCTAGTTGGAATGAGAAATTCAGTGCCAAATGATCACATAAATGTGTGATTCCAGCAAGGTTTATGGAAACATCACACATTCGATATGGATAGCAGGAATGTCTAGAAATAGTGTGCTGAAAGTCAGTATTAGAAAAAATTTAAATAGCACATTTATGATAAAGGGTGATCTTAAGCCTTCAAAGTTAGGAAATAATTTGTCCAGAGGACAAACTATCCCAATTTTGCACTTTCTTCTTTGAAGCCTTTGATGTGGACCATCTCTGGAGATTAACTGTCTGGTCAATGAAGTGGATGAGTCCTTGATCTGTGGATATGCAGTTATTTGCTGAATTTTGCTGAGTAGGGCCATTTTTCTGAGAACAGACTACATAAGAATTTGTGTTAGCAGGAGCAGTGACAGTGTTAGATTGGTTTTGTGAAGACAGAATCCCAAAACTGAGGTAAACATGTAAGAATGTTGGTACAGATTCGTTTAAATAACTTTGCAACTGGCAACAGGCTTAATGCTATTTCCTTTTCTTGTAGGAATACCCCCAATGAGTGGAACTGGCACACTTCAGATATACCTGCTGGACATCAATGATAATGCCCCCCAAGTGCATCCAAAAGAAGCCACAACTTGTGAAACACTGCAGCCTAATGCTATTAACATCACTGCTGTAGACCCTGACATAGATCCAAATGCAGGCCCATTTGCCTTTGAGCTGCCTGACACACCTGCTAGTATTAAGAGGAATTGGACCATTGTTCGAATTAGTGGTAATTAACATTATGGAAATCTTAATAGTTTTAAGGAAAGTTTTGCACATGTTTTCTCTTTGGTATGATTTTGCAATGTACATGAATTTAGTTAATATGAACAAGAAATCACCTTAGTGTAAGTTCCCCAGAGAATAAGAAATTTTAAGAAAGAAAAGATGTTCACAGGAGTCAGGAAGTTACCCTGAGTGTCACACAGCAGTTGGAGGAAGAAGTTGACACCAAGCTCAAAGATGAGCTATATTTGCCAGTACTATTTCAGTCCCATGTGAGCAATACACTACTTTTTAACCAGCACCTTATTTTCACACACAGGCGATCACGCCCAGCTCTCCCTACGAATCCGGTTCCTGGAGGCCGGGATCTACGACGTGCCCATAGTAATTACAGACTCTGGAAATCCACATGCATCCAGCACTTCCTTGCTGAAGGTGAAAGTTTGCCAGTGTGACCTAAACGGAGACTGCACTGATGTTGACCGGATTGTTGGTGCAGGGCTGGGCACTGGTGCCATCATTGCAATTCTGCTTTGTATCATCATCTTGCTCAGTGAGTAGATAGCTCTCTTAATTCTTTTACTCTTGTTTTGCAAGTACAATAGTATGAGGTACCTTGAAAAGACACGGGAGTTATTAAAGGCTCAGGTCCAAGAATTGTTGCTGCACGGTTCAGTGTTTTGGACAAGTATGACAGCTTCCTGATAGTACAGGATTTGGAGCTGGACAGAGTACAACTAGCACCTGTTTGGCAGTCAAGCCCTGCAGTGGGTTTGTGAAAGAGATTTTCCATTTCTACCCATGAATACTTGTAATATTACGTCAGTGAGTGGTCAGGTTGAAGACATGATTAGTCCCCAGACACCTAATGTCTCTTGTGCTGCCAGTATTGTGTGATTTGATGCCACCCATAGTGAGTAACAGTGCTTTTAAGGAGTGCTCTGGTGTTACTACTATTGTGCTTCAGATTAATGCAAGTAGGAATTACTATTGGAAAGTAGTACATCACAGCCCTTCACATAAGGCCTGAGAAGAAAGGCAGGTATGCAGAAACAGTGGTGTATGTTTAAGTACTGCATAAAGCTGTACTAGTATTTTATTTTGTGTGAAGTGCATTCAGTGAGGGAAATTACTAAAAATCACGAGTAAGTGTCTATCCAGTGTAGTGAATAAGATGCTAGCTCTCCTACACATTATAGTTAACTGATTGCCTATTGTGGTAGAACACAAGGAGGAGATTAGCCTGGTCATAGTACACTATGCACCAGTCTAGAACATTAAAATTACGGAAAGGAGTAATTAAAAAAAATAATGGGGCCTGGCTAAGCACATGGTTCTACACGAGCACACTGTACAATTGCTTTCTTGATACACGATACTTTTTAAATGCTAGGTATGAAACTAACAGAGCCTGATTGAAGGAGAGATTTCTTTCTGAATCTAGTGGTTTATGAAGCATAGTCTTTATTAATTCTTTTCATGACAAGTTTATATTGCAGATGTGGAATGGGTTTGTTACTTAGAACCTTCAATATGTGATTGATTTCCAAGCCAAATTGCCTATAGTGGTCTGAGTTTAAACATCACTTGCTTAAGCTGCCTTCTGTCAAATTTTTCATTTAAAAAAAAACAGTACCTTTTCCAGAGCGGTCAAATCCAACTTCACTGTTTTTTTTTTCTTTTTTTCTTCTTTTTTAAAATCTTGACATTAAATTTCTACAATTTTCCATGGCTATGTTTCAGAATCAAGATGTGGTTTTGTCTCTTCCATTTTTGCATTACAGTTCTAGTTCTAATGTTCGTGGTGTGGATGAAACGCCGTGATAAGGAGCGTCAGGCAAAGCAGCTCTTGATTGATCCTGAAGATGATGTGAGGGACAACATTCTGAAATATGATGAGGAAGGGGGTGGAGAAGAAGATCAGGTGAGGAAAGATTAATGGGGTTTATGTATAGATTTACACTTCTCACTGCAGCTTGTCTATTTTGTTTACATTGAAACTCTCCAGTAGGTACCTAATTTTTACATTAAGTACTGAAGGCAATAAGTGAGGTTTTCAAAACTTTAAATAAAATATTGCTCTCTCATTTAGGTTTTTTGCAGTTCCAGACATACCAATTGCTTGCCATTTGGATAAGATGTAAAAACAGTATCTTCTCCTCTTGCAGTAAAAGCATTCTGACCAGATTCCAGCTAAGGCTGTTACATTTAAATGAAAGTTAGCATCCACTCTCACTGCTGTCTGTAAACTTTCCTCACTCCTTTCTGGGAGCTTGTTGTACAGCAACATGAGTGCGAGGTGCCTAATATCGTCTAAACCAAAAACAACCCTTTCTTGGTGGTGGGTGAATACTTTTCTAGATAAATAGTAATGTTGGCTATTGACAGATTTGCCACCACTGGGATTTCAAGCTTGGAAAGCATTTAGGTTTCAAGTAGCTGTCAGGGCACATCTGTGTTTATTCAAATACCTTTCCAGGCAGGTGCCATATGCATTTACTCTCATGTCACCTCTGGTTGAACCACTGTTGATATGTCAGAGGACAAGGAGTGATGTGTATATGCTAAGAATAGCTTCTTTTTCCCCCTCTCTCTCTCCAGTTAGTGGATTTTCAAGCAGTGTGATTTCCTTCCTTCAGAGGACGTTTATTAAGTGCTTTATGAACATGACAAACAGCAGATTTATGCACATTATTAATGGTAGAAGTAAGTGTAGTAATTACAAAGAGAACAGTGCATATAATAGAGTCTAAGGAATTTTCCAGTTAAAAGCCTTGAAAAATTAAGTGCAATTCTTCCACACATCTCCAGTCTCAGTCATCTGGCACTTGAGTTATCTGAAAAGTGTCTCCCTTCACTGCTACAGACTTCTATAGTTTCCTTCTGCTCGTTTGTTTGTTTGTCTGAAATTTGTGTTCCCCTTAGTAATTTCCATGCTTCCTGCATTTCCCCAAGTACTGTTCCTACTTCCTGGCTTTTCTGCATAATGTTCTTCTTAGGCAGTTTTCAAAGGAAACTTCAGTTTATGCAGTTTTGGAAAAATGCTTATGTTAAATAAAGTGAAAACAACCCTTTGAGTCTATGCATGAATTCCAGTTGTTTGTACGTAGTTTGAGTACAAGAACTGCATCCTGTTTGTGCATCTGTTCCTGTACAGGAAAGTCACAAGCTTATAAGAAAATAAGGAAAACTCAGTCCTGTGAGAAGTAATTTTTCAGTTCACGTATTCCCAGCTCTTGTTCATCCCGAATTCTCTGGAGGATCTGTTCAGCCATCGTCATGGAGCTTTGATTTTTAATTACTGTCCACACAGCCCTCAGGACAGAGTGAGTTAGGTTCTCTGAGTATAGTCCGTTGGGAAGTCACGGGTGATGGTGGGGTAGTGTTGGGAGGGATTGCGCTGCAGATCAGAAACGTTAAGCGCTGTGACAGTGTACAATGAGAGTAAAACGGGAATGGTTCTGAAGTCTCTCCTCTGCCCACCTCGTGCTGTGCTGCTCCCCAGCTGGCAGTGCAGTCCCTGTGAGAGGTGTAGTTAGGGGGTGTGGCAGGAGGTAGCGCCCCGAGAGTGCCGCGGGGATTAGCGCGATGTAAACCATCCGCAATCGCAGCCTGTCTCCGGCAGTGAGCGAATGTGCTGCACGTGGTGAAAGGAAAACTGGACTGGCAGTAAAAGAGTAAGGAATGTGAAATTAGGACCATTTCCTCTCACAGTGGGCATAGAAAGCAGCTAGACCTAGAGAATTTTAAGGGCTTTACGAAAGATTGGATGACTTTTAGTCACAAAACCCCTTCTTACTTTCTAAAGACAAAATTTAAAGCCACTATTGCAATTCAGTTATCTTCACTGCCAGCCACTTTGTTCAGGTGCACAGGTCCCTTTTTTGATCCATTAGACCCCCAGGCCAGTCTCTGGGGGTCTAAAACACTCTTGAACACGCTAAAAGTAGAAAACATGTCCAGGAAAGAGCTGCTCATACAAAGTTTAACAAGCTTTTATGACCAGATCTACTGTAGCAAATTTTATACCACTAGTAGGCAAAATGGGGTAGGTTCTCCTATAGCTCCAAAGCTAGGAATTTGTTCCTATGCAGAATGGATGAAGAGAGAGCACAGACTTTTCAATTTATTTTTATGTCTACAATGGATGATGTAAATATGTTCTGTCTTGCTTTTCAGGACTTTATTTTCGTTAGGCATTTTTTAAAATCTAAATTTTGCCTGTACTTAACTAGATGATAATAATTCCTGGGTTTGTTTCTTCTTGGTTCCCTCCTGGCCTCCCTCCCTTCCTGTGCCTAGGGGAAAGAGGGAGAATTATATTTCATTGGGGTTTATTTGGTTTTGCACACATGTTATGTGAGATTTAAGAACTTAGAATGCAAAGCTTTTTGAATGTCCCAAGAAGTTCTCTGCAAGCAGTAATCTCATTTTTGCAAACCATGGCTTAGCAAAATACTGCATAAGCAAAGCTGTGTACAGAGCATTGTGGGCAAAAGGTATTGACTGTAAAGATCCTTCCATTTTTGTCAATGCTAATGAAAGTATTCCAGTGTCAAAGACAGCGTTCTAAAAAAGTATGGGTCTAACATCAAAAATGTATTTTCAGAATGAGGCCTCATAGGGTAAAACTGCCGCTGTTCTATTAAAGTCAAGAAAAATTGCTTTGTGTCAATCTTGGATCCATAAGTCATCAGCAAATGACAGAAAAATGCTCTGCATCAATATTAACTTTTTTATGATGCACCATCCTTAAAATCCTGAGGATTGATTAAACAAGCAGCTTCAGTAGAAGGCAGTACACAAGGTGACTCAAACACAGAGCCACCCAGCCCAGGGTGCACCTCATGTGGTGAAATAGAAGGGAATTTTAAAGCCTCACGTGCATCTCAGTGAAAACAATATTTTAAAAGCTTCAAACATTTTCATAATCGGTACCATTTAAAATTACTTCTATTTATAGCCAGCAAATTACTTCTCAAAATCGCATGGTTCTCTAGAAGGACAGCTTGAAGATTTACCCTGTGTGGCCTGATATTTCCCAGATGTTTAGGTTATTTGAAGATTTGACTGTTAGGGCTTGAAGGTAAGTGATAGAACTTAGATCTCTCTGTGTCCTGAACCAAATTAAACTGGAGGTTTTTATCTTAAAATAATTTATTTATTTGAGAGGTTTAATTTATTTTGAAGCTATGCAGTTGGATTTCTTAGCTGTCACGGCAGACCCAGAAACTCCTAAAGCACGTTCAGCATGTTCCTTTCAAACTCTCAGTACATTCTATCAGAGTGATGTCTCCCATAAGAAATTACATGAGCTCAAATTCCAGCTAGTATCTCTGAGTCATAGCAACTGCCAGCAAGAAGTTGGAATTCCTGTTTGGTTTTGTTGGTGTGCTTGGTTTTTTTTCTCCTGTTCCAGCAATTCCAAGGAATTACGATATGAAATCTGTAATAAAAGAGCAATTTGGTCCATCATGAAGGTCTTCTGTTAATCCCATCTGAGGCCATTTTGGCCTGCTTTGTTCACTCTGACAGACTGAATGCTTGTCAAGAAAATTGAGAATCTTGAATGATTCATAGTCGTCTTCTAACCTGGCATGATGTACACAGGGTGGTGTGATCTCCACAGCAGCTGAGAAAAATGCTATTAATTCTCTAAGCCAGAAAAGCTTTTGATCTGTGGGTCATAACTGAAGTCAGACTGCTTGCCACTGAAGAGCGCTGTCAACACTGGCAATGTTCTGGACTTCTTTCATCTAGAAAAAGCAGGCTGAAAAGCAGGCTCCAAAAGGTGTGCAGCACTCATGTCATTGCAGGCAGAAACTTTCTGGGTTTTCTGAATTATGACTGTACCTAGCAGAAGTTAGGGATAAGGGAGGAATGAGAGAAAGCAGAGGTATTCCAGATAGAAAGCTTTGGATTTTTCTGAGGATTCTGTTTACTATTTTCTACTTTTAACAATTTAACTACCTGACTTAGAGGAGACTGGCCATGAGTCAGCATTGGTTTGAGTCAGCATCATTCCATGGAAGTCAGTGGGACTGGTTTAAGGAGGGGAGAAGTGTTGGGGATTTTTGTGCTTAGTTTTTTATGTTTGTTTGTCTTTGGCGGGGGGGGATGTTAAACCTTGGTATTTTGTTTTGTTTTTCCTAAAATTATGTCTGAATCTTAAATTGATGGGGGTGGGAGACAGTGTAGTTCATTATATTCTGAAACAGAAGGTTCAAATTACAAAACTGGTAGTGAGTGCTTCTCTTGATTATTACTGGACCTCATGATCCTTAGCTTGTAGTTGTTTAGCAAATGGGAAGGAGTGAGGTGCAAATGGTGAATATTCTCTCCTGATACAATGTGCTCTGAACTCATAACACCAGTCTCACTCCCAGCTACCAGAACGTGCTGCTGACTGACTGTTGAAGCCCTTAGCATGTGTCTGCAGCAGAGTTCACACACACAGCACATCACAACCCATAACCATCACTAACTCATTTTCGTTGCATATCTCAGGCCATTTGTGTGACTTACATCGAGGCAGTGGGTGCTTGACTGGGATATGTGCAGCATATGTCAGCCTGATAAGTGTGATACATTTTTTTTCATCTAATTGCTTTTGTATACATCTCATTGCACAAGATGATTCTTTCCTTTGAGTTCATTTCTATAATGTTTTCTGAATTTTAGTAGTACTTGCTCATGCAGGTGGTCCTGTTGAAGCAAGTTTCCTGAGCAAGTGGGTGGTATGCTTTTAAAGTATTGCAGATGAGCTGTTTTGAACATGTAGGATAATCTAGCTCTCAAATCTTTCCAACACAAGAATTTCAATGCAATGATTTTACTATTATTCAAAGTAGTTTTCTTGCTGAGGAGTCTTCATGGTCCTTCCTGCATCAGTTTTGGTTTGGGTTTTTTTTTTACATTAGTCAATAGCTTGCTTTTTGTCATATTTTGTTGCAGATTTATGTAAAAGATAGGAAAGATAGAAAATAGTAGCATTTATTTTAATGATCTTAATCACATTAAAAATAAAAGATGAATGGTTTATTGTTATGTGTGCAGGATCTAAATTCTAAACAGGAATTGCTCATTTATAGAAATGGTAGCCGTGTTCCAGCATTCATGTGTCACAGATAAAAGCAAATTAGGCAATCCTTCTGTAATTTTGTGTGTGGGTTTGGGGATTTTTTTTATTGTCATAACTTTCTGTATGCCCACATTTTGAGATAACATTTGTCTTCTGTGCTGGGCCATGTTTCAACCTCTGTTGTAAACATGATAACCTTCCTTGCCTACTCCATGAACTGTATAAATCCACGAGATTAGATTTTATTTTTCACCACCCTGAGTGTTATTCAGATCATTTACTCTCACTTTTTAACCTTCATTTTGCATTGCATTAAGAATAGAACATGTTTTATGTTCTGAAATTTCAAACATAATGAATGAAATAAAGGTTGCTATGATATTCCCCATGAATATACAATACTATAATTAAAGGGTAGTTATTTCAGGGATTGTGTTTGCTTGCTAAGACATTAGCTTCACTTTTTTGAGTAAGTGACTCATACAGAGCTCCTGTGGAGGAATTACTGTCATTCCTTGGTGAATCTTTATCTCATGATATGAAAAGTAATGTTTTCATAATTCCATTACAAAATTGTTTTGTTTTATCATATCTGAAACCTCTGCCTGTTACTGTGTTGTATCTGCAGCTGGAGTTTAACTTTCACCTTTTTTATTATGAAAAAGATAAGGTAGCTTCTTTGTTATCTTAAAAATTACTAACTTGTAGTACTCCAGATGCATCTATAATAAAAACAAATGGGAAAAGCAATATGGCAGAAAGTAATCTAAAAGCAAGTGACAAACAAAGAACAACTGTCGGTGTAGGCATTTTAGCTATCCTCCCACCTGCAGCCTACATCTAGTCAGTCCTCTGTCTTTGCTTTTGTTGAAGTCTCATTATTTCAGCAAATGTAAGATTCAGGGGGGGTTGGAGCATTTTGCAGAACTCAGGCAGTATTTTAAGTGCAAATTTCTGATAGTTTTTTAGGGTGATGTTCTGGGATAGAATATTTAGCAGAATTCTTTTTCCTTTCTTTTTTTTCCTTTTTTTTTTTTTCCTTTTTTTTTTTTTCCTTTTTTTTTTTTTCCTTTTTTTTTTTTTTAAAGATCTCAGTGGGAACATACAGGAGTAAAATATTTCTCTCCTTAATTCCCCATCCCATTTCTCTATTGTAGTAGACAGTAATTGTCTTCGGAACACAAAGGCAAAGCAGAACACATGTTTTATCTATAGGTACTTCAAAGTCATACTTAGTTCTGTTCTTTTCAGAAAATAAAAATCCTGAGTTTATACTAAGGCTCTGTCCTCTAAAAAAGGGGCAGGTGAAATCCAAATTTTTGCTATTCTTGCTTTATATGCACCTAAACCACTGCAGCTGACTGTGTTCAGTGAAAGACACTTACCGGTCTCACCACAGGTCTCACCATCAAATTAAATCAAAGTGATCTGGTGACAATTAAATTGATTATTTCTTGTATGGGGATAGAGCTGAACTCTCATATTTCTTTGCAAGGGTGCATCCCTTGAAAACGACAAACAGTGTAGTGGTTTTGTTACATTATTCATACGTCCAGTCCTGTGTTCATGCCTAGCCAAAGCTTTCATGCTGTAGAAGGTGAAAACCCAAGTCATCCCTAGAAGTGTATCATACAGTCTTGTGAACAGCCAGGAAATAAACTGAGAGCTCTGAGATAACAGAGAAGCCAGAGTCATAAATCATTAATGAATGTCACTCACATTCCAGGCATTAGCCTGTGGTAATGGAAAGCTCAATTCAGATGTAATATATTAAAATATTTTCTGAGTTTTCCTTTCTCAAAAAAAGTCAGTCCTGTCTGTGCATAGCATTTTATAGTTCTAATTCATTGTGGTTTCATTCTGTTGCTTGCAGTTCTGCATCATAATGCTCCAGAATACATTCATATAAGGCAGATGTCAATTGCTGTAAAAATTTTTACTTTGTTAGGGTTTTTTCTAAGAACTTGAGTAAGTCTTCTAATTTAGAACAGCTAATCAGAATAAAAAATTATAAAATATGTTTAAAACTTCTCATGCTGTAACTGATGCCTGCTGTATGAGGGATTATTACTTAGGTGCTGTTCAGTGAATAGCTGCCTTGCCCAAGAGGAAGGTTTTTAAGGAGGAGATTTTTGTAGGTTGCATTATGTTCTTTCTCATTGGTTACTGGGGAGTATAGAATGCCTTTTTCTTCTATTCTGGATGTTTCTTCTATTCAAGTTGAGATACTTGAACTGTGCTTTGAACTACTGTGTAGAGGTTCTTAAAGAAGTGCTTTTGGGGGTTTTGGAGCCTTCTGCATACACTTCTGGTAAGGTAGTTAATTTGTAGTCCTTGGCTACCTGATTTTGACATTTAGCACTCTTCAATGGGATTGCATGTTTCAGGAATGCAAGGTTTGAATTAATAATAGTTGAAGTCTTTGCTTAAAGCTGTTAGAACTAAGTAAATAGCTAATAATGTCAATATTGTAATGAACTTGGGGGGGGGGACAGTGAGACTGATTGATTTCATAAGATGCAACTTCTGATAAAATGCCCTTCTAGCACATTAAGGTTGTCATCTTTTTAACCACCAGTTATTGAAAAGGCAGCTATATTGTCTCCAGTGGTAACAGATCCCTTCATAAACAAGAAGAAAAACAAAGAATCATTCAACTTGCTTCACTTGCATCCCTGTTGTAGAATGTGATGTTTCTGGTTTCCAAAGGCCTGATTTTTTCTGGATGCAAAATGGAACCAAACTAATATGTCTTAGCAATATTACAGTAGAGAAAAACTAAGTAGATTCTCTCTTTTGTCAACAGTCATAAGTTTGTCCAGAAGTTTGAGGAGGAAGAAACTCAAATGAACCATCTGTTTGGGTGTGCTCAAGTCCAAACTGAAGGAAGGGAATTTTTTCTAGAATTGCTGGAGTTAGAGGTAAACAGTACAAATAAATATGTCTGACAGAATTCGGCAGCCATATTAATTAGATGCTCAGAACTCTTGCTGAAGTACATTTCCAATGGAGGGCTGAGACTTTTTCCCCAATGAACTGCCAGTAATCCCTAAGCAGATTTGAACTAGGAGCAAGTTACATGGGAAAGAGACTGGAGCAAAACTAAAACACTGTTGAATTGTGATCCTGAAATGAAGAGTAAAAATGATGACCCAGAGTACTGCTCAAAGCTGTCTGTCCCAACCTATCCCAACATGTTTTCTTCTCTCTTTGATGTGCCAGTTTTCCATTCAGCTGTCACTTCTACCGTTAACTGTTTTAACAAACTCTGCTTGAGGCTAGCCTTTAAGTCCATTCAGGAGCTTTATGTAGTATGTGAAAAGCTTTCCCACTTTCCTATCTGTGAAAGCAGCACTGAGTGAAGACATGGGACCTCAGCACCTCTAAACAGCTTATGACCTGGCATTTATAAACATGTTTCCTTCTTTTACTTTGCACTAATTGAGTAGAGTTGCCTTTAGACAGAGTGTTGAAACAGCTGGAGTTGCATGATGCTGTTTGCCTGGCACGAAGGTGGTTTGGGGAGGTGGTGGATGAGCTGGCCGTACGCACCGAGGTGCCGCTAGCACCGATTTTAATGACACGAGCGCTTTGAGAGTCTGAGGTAGTACCTGCAGCGGATCTCCTCTTCCCTCCTGGACACTGTTACACCTGAAAGATAAATTTCCTCTGATAGAAGGCTAAATGACAGTGTCATAAATTACCCCAGAAAAGAAAACCAAAGTGGGATTCCACGGAAGGGCACGTTCTGCACTGCTGTTACCTCACAGATGGCTGTCTTCGTTGACTTTTTAGCTATTAGTCTGGATATGTCTCAAACTACTAAATACATACAAAAGGATGCCCTTAGTTGTGGACATCATATACTGGCAAATTTGATTTATATTTCTCTATGACCACTAACCAGTACAAGAATTGTGTACATATATGTGTGTGGGGAAAAGAAATTAATCTTTATAGAATTGAAATGAACAGAGACACTCTTCTTGTTTTAATACATTGCTATTTAACCATACCAGTTTGAATTCCTCCACAGTGAAATGCTTAGATTTTTTAAAAAAAATATTTTTCATTTCTCCCTGTTGGTGTTTTCCACCTTTATCTTTTGGATGGGTATGAAAAGCACTCGTGTTACATATTTATAAATTCTAAAAAGTACATTCTTTTCTCTTTGATAGGATTTTCTGATAGCATGTCTCTAAACTATTTTGATTTATTTTACACAATAAAAAGAGAGAGTATAAAAAGTTCTGTTCTGTTTACTTTTCTCCAATTCATACTGCTTCCTGGAGATCACTTATTATTCTGCTTGGTACATGAAGTACTGAAGGGTAGGAGTTACAGCTCTGCCCCAAGGAACTTGTAATCTAATTAAAGCATATGAAACTGCATTCTCAGATCTCAGTGGAGCTGTTCCACCTTTTTTGACTATATATTTGTGTGCAGTCATCTGAGAAGCCAAGTAACAAATCAGGAGGTGTAGTGGATTTGATAATCAGTTACAGTTCTCCCCACAAACTGCCCTCACTGCTGTCAAAAAGAGTTCTCCTGTTGAAAAGTCTGGGTTCGGGGTCACAGGAGGTCATACTCTCAGAAAGGATCTACATCCTGTGAGATAACAGGAGCAGTAAAAGCTTGCATTCCTTCCTTTAGGAGCCACTAAGGAACTAATGAAAGTCTAATAGTCTGAACAGAAAACTTCCAGCAAGTTGAGATAATAAATAAGATTTTTACCAGAACAACACTGTTGAAAAATGGCTATTTCTGCTGGATAGAGTAGCTTATTTAGGATGGTTATAACTGCTTGGATTATTTGTGGGGCAGGGTATCTGGCACATGTAGTGGATTTGGATGAGCCTCCCATGTACTGATAGTTCTTGAATGGCTTTTGTTTAAGCCTTGAAGTCCAGTTCTTGCGTGTTCTCACCAGTGCCCTGTGTAAAGGCATCCTAGAATATGACTTTCTTCTAGACATGGCAGCAGTGAGAGGAATGACAATGATGAAATGCATCACACTATGCAAAGAGAATTCAGGCATATCTATGTTAAATGCATAAACATTGATCTAATTAAATTTTTTACATACATACATACTGCTCATTGGAATTCATACTGCTATGCTAACTTCATCAGTCTGCCAGAGTTTGAAACTGCAGCATCAAGTACTTAATGAACAGATTCAGGAGTAATCTCTAGAAAGTGCTTAGAATTAAGGCCAGATCTGAGGAGCTTTGTACTTCTTATGACATTTTTCCCATTTTGGCTTTCATATTATGGAAGCCACATGAAATCAGCAAGGAGTCTTAAATTCATTCTTTGAAGGTATTAGAAAATACTGCAGAACACTGTGCTTGCCTTTTTCACAGACTGTATGGTATTTATTTTCTTAGAAAAATAAGACTTGGATTTGGCAACTTTGCACTATGCTGTAAATCATCATTACTAGGTAAAGTGTTTAGTCCCTTAATAGTACTACTCAAATCCCTGCTTCTCAAGGGAAAACTTACGAGAAGCTCTACAAATCTGATGGAATGGAATCAAAACAGGAGATTCAGGGAGTATAAATCAAATAACATCCTGTTGGTATGCAAATAACAATGTTGTTGACTTATTCTCAGTAAGCATTACAATCCTGAAAGCAGGACTTCTGGTGAAATGATACTTTGCATTTTCCCTTTTTTCCTTCTCATGTTTCCCCTTGACAGATATTGTTTGAAATTCTGCTAACGTACTGTCTCTGTTTCATGTTTTGCAGGATTATGACTTGAGCCAGCTCCAGCAGCCTGACACTGTGGAACCAGATGCCATCAAACCTGTTGGAATCAGACGTCTTGATGAAAGGCCAATCCATGCAGAACCTCAGTATCCAGTCAGATCAGCTGCTCCTCATCCTGGGGACATTGGGGACTTCATTAATGAGGTAGAGGAGTGAAAAAGAGTTTCCTCCTAAGATCTGATAAGCATTTATATTGTTTATTCTGCTACACATGAGTAGCTGTTGTGGTAGAACATAATAACTTTTTAAAACTTCCTCAGACAATTAAAATTGTCTCGCTAGACAGAAGTAAATATGTTCTTTTAAAGTGCAGACAAATTTAATTAACTCATTCAAACAGAAAGGGAAGATATATCAATTAACTTCTGTGCATTCGTATTAATTACATTCGTAGTACGTTATCAGCTGCAACCACAATATCTCCAAGCAGGATTATGCAATGGGTTCCAAGTAATAAACAGACTAACAAAACTGTAGTGCAGCCTAAATTCATTTATTAATTCACAGTAATTTAATAATGGAAGAAGTTCATTTTCATTCTCCTCATACATTACCCTTTGAATCCAGATAATAGTGGAAATTCAGTACCTTCAATGAGACCAAAAGAATTCCATCAAATACGATTAGTGAGCAGGGCAGCTAAATTAAATGTTATGTAAGTGCTTTTAATACTTGTCTTATCATAGAGCTTTCAAAGATTTTGCATGATCTTTGATTCTTCAATCTAATAAATGTAATTGAGATAAAGACTATACCAGAGTACTGATAGTTCTGAAAGAAATGATCCTTATTATTTCTATCACTGGTCAGTCTTAAATCATTGGTATTGTGGTACTTATGATAGAATGTGCTTGCTGGTCGTAGAGAAAAAAGCTAACCCAGATTTTACTACTATTTTTACTTTATTCTGAACATGAATTGTAGTAGTTAATTATTTTCTCTGGTTTTCTCATATCTTCCTTGTCAGCTACAGCTGGACACATTGCAGAGTATTGCAGAACCGTTTCTGCCAACGTGTTGATTCTTGTTTGCCTTGAAGAAAAGTCAGGCTAATATACTAAAGTCTTTTGTGTTAGAAAGCTGCAGAAAATTGAATTTGCCCCTTCTAAAGTATATGGTGATAAAATTGTCAAAAAACTTCCAGGGGAATTTACAGCAGGAAATGTACAAATATTCTTGTAAGACATTGTGTTTTAAGAGAGTCCAGTTTTTTCATGCCTTACACTTCTAAATATTACAGTTGTAATTGGCTTCTGGAAAATAGTGGAGGCACAGTACAATAAAAGGCCCACATTGTCCAAGGCAATGTACACACAAGAACTTCCTTGTGTTTCCAGACAATCAGAGATTCCCATCCTGTTCTCATAGAGCTCTGACCAGACAGTGCCCACCCGGCAGGCAGTAGTGAGGAACCCTGGTTTTTCTGGTTCTCAAAGCAGCTGAGGAAGCTCTGTCACAGAGCAAAGGCAGGGAGGGGATGGGTGTGATTCTGCTGGAAAGGCAGAAAGGGGCCAGAGGTTGTCTGGCCTCCTACAATTTTTAAATTACTTAGCAAATTGTTCTTGCAATATTATTTTTCAGTAGGTTATCACTCTTGAAGATGGTAGCATCTATGTGTACACATGGAGCTGAAGAAACAGTACTTGCTGTCTTGATTTAACTCAGTATGTTTATATTGCAGTACAGACAAGCATGGAGTCTCTTTCTTCCTGCTGTCTAATATATTATATCAGTACCTCCCTTTATGCTTCCTCTTGCCATCCACCAAAAAAGAAAGCTTCTCCCAGCTATTCATACACAGTAAAATAATGTCATTAATGTCATTGATTAAGTTAATATATGGAAATATATATGAAGTTAAAGAAAACACAGCAATTTTCTTGTCTGCAGGTTAGCTCAGAATTAATTACATTCTCTGATTGAAGGGAATTATGTGAGGCAGTTTCTATATTTTAAACATTATATATTTAGCTTGTCTTCTTCATAAGGTATGTTTTTCTTAGGATTTCACAGGAATGTATTGTTTTACTGTGGGGAATTCCACCTAACCCTCTCTCTAGTAGACAGTAGCCACCCAAAGATTGTCCATGCCCTGCCTGTTTTCCCAGAAGTCTGAGCAAGATGTGCATTTATTTCTCTAAAATAGTGTCATCTAATTGTGTTTCATGTAAAAAAATTCCCATAGCAAATGTGATTCTAAAATGTCTAGTGAGTGGGGGGAAAATGGGTTTTTACAGTATTATTCCTTGTTACAGTTAAATTTCAAAATTATTAATGTCTGGAGCATAAATGTTCAGGCTGCACGGGTTTTCAGACTTTACAGAAAATTGCACCTGCAGTCCTGATACAGTTAAACCCAAGAAACTTGGTAAGTTTCTCTCAGTTTTACTTCAGGTAAATTGAAGAAATATCTTGAGTAAAGCCTGTACCAGACGTTTCTTAAGGCAGTTCCTACAGAAGATAAGCCGAGCTGTGGAAACAGCATAGCAAGATAAGAAAGAGCAAAGTTCATATCTCTCTGCATCCAACTTCAATATTATTAGACATAATTCTTCCCTTGGGCATCTCTAACCCAAACCACCCACAAAACTAGCCCAGTCCCTAGCTGAGCAGGAATTTTGAATTGTCAGTACTTGGGTAGTAAAGTCCACTTTACCCCCTTGGTTTGAATAGATGAAACACTTTTGGAGATCAGTCCAATCTTTTGGAGGACTTGACTCTATTCCAGGAGATGTGTGTCAGTATGATCTTTTGGGATGATGGTCCACCTGTGGGAATTAATTTAGTGTGTTGAAAGCTCCCCAGCACCCCAGACACACAGACAGCATTGTTCAGATTAGCTTCTGAATTACTCCAGCTTTTGACAAAAAACACTATAGGTCATTGATTTCAGATACTGAAGGGTTTAGCTCCCATTGCCAAGCAAGCATGGGGATTTTTCTTTCTTCTTACCTTCATTACAGAAAGAAACAAAAAGCAAAAAAAAAAAAAAATCTAGTGTGTCTTTTAGGGTTTTTTTGGTTTAGCAGTACTCTGTTTCTTTGTTATATAANATTACAGAAAGAAACAAAAAGCAAAAAAAAAAAAAATCTAGTGTGTCTTTTAGGGTTTTTTTGGTTTAGCAGTACTCTGTTTCTTCTGATATATAATTTTCTATGTGTCATCCCTTGTATTAAATCTACATAAATCAATGAGACATACATAAGTAAGAGTGTTTTGTAGCGTTCCAGTGACTTCTCAGTTGAAAAACAAGTTAGAATTACGATAAAAAGTCATGCACTTTTATAGCACAAAGTTAAGATAACATATACAGAACTGTAAACTGTCTAAAATAGGAAGGTTCCAGAGGTGTCTGATAGTCAAAATATGTTTTGCAGGCATAAGCTAAATGACCTCAGGGACTTTCTTGTTTTGTCTGTTTCAATGGATAGATGAATCTCTAATTTAAGAGAGGAAGGGAAAAACCTCCTTTTCTTCCAGTCCAGTGTACAAACAAGTCAGTGAAATAAGTCATGTGTTATTAAGAATCCTCTCTAGACCTTGTTTTTCCATTTTGAGCCTTTTAAAGCCCAACCTGCAGAGTCTGGCGCATAATTAACATTTAGAATAGTCAGGATTTGCAGGACAGTATAAATTAGACCTGTTTGAAGTAGCTTTTTTAATCCTCTTTTCAAGACCCACCTATATTGTCCCTAGAAATCTCAAGCAAGTTATATTGTGATGGAGAGTTTGTGGCTGAGAATATATTTATAATCAATAGAGGACACAGCCTGAGGTAAACTAAATCTAAATTGCAAACTAAAGGTCTCACCCCACGGGGACATGGAGGACCCTCAATTCATTCTTTGTAAATGGTTATTGATACAGTTCACCTCCATGCAGAATGGAGTCCCTCAGTGGTTTCTGTTTTCTCTTGTCAAGTCAAAAAATGGTTACAGATATAAAGCAATTTTTTTTTATTATTTCCCTGAAGGTCTCTGTTCTTCCTTTCCTTCTCATCAAAAGTCTGCTGAATCTGATTAAGTAGTAGGATTAATGAAAATAGAAGCATTAGATTTCGTAATGTTGCGTGTTAGTTCAAGATTTGAGGGGGTTGCTTTCCTTTAATTTGAGGGAAATGGAGAATGCTGCCTGTACTAAGGCACTGTAATTTCTCCACTTCTGCCTCTTATCTCCTCCTTAGTGAAAACCCTACTACATATATATAAAAGAGGAAGAAAGTGAGTCTGTCCAAGGTGTCAAGCTGGCCTTTCTGTTGCTGTGGCTCTTCTGTGACTGCGTGTTGTGCCTGGTGGTGTAGCACATGCAAGGAAATGTGACACTTGTCCAGCAGGTTCCCCTGCTCCCGAGGATGTGCCCTGGAAATCCTGTTGTTGAATGAGCTTCTCACTCTAATAGAAACTTAGAGTTTTCAGATCAGGAAACTGTAAACCAAGCAACTGTAACAACTCTGCTGCTCTGAGGTTCTTGAACACTTCTGGTAAAAACTGAGATCTCTTTTCAGAAGCGACTGACAACGCCTTGGCAGCAAAAGCAGTAGAAGCCACTCCTGGCAGCCATTTGTTGCCTTTCAGTTGTGCAGATGCAGCAGGCTGTGTATCCACACCGCCTCCACCCCTGAAAGGGACAGCATAATAAACAGAAAAAGGTTGCAGTGCTGAAACCAAAGGGAGCTTCATAAGCTGATAGCACTGCCAGGGCTGTCTGACATGCTGTAGAGCCCAGCAGCAAAGCTCAGCAGTACACTGGGTGTGCTCAAAGAACCGGCTTAGCAGAGGGAAGGAGAAAACATCGTAGTGTTTCTTTCTCATTTTAGTATGTAACTTGTGACACAAATACAGCAGAAATCTTGGTTGTCACTTGAAGAGTTAGATGCTAAGTTCAGCCATTACACTGTGAACCAGAAGATAGGTGCAAATGTCAGTGTAACTTGTGCTGCACGCTTGAATCAATACCTCCAAAACATGACCTGTAGCTACGTTCTCTGAATGAAATGGATTACACCGCCAGCACAACCTTTGAGAAAGTGAATTTTTTAGTGAGATCCTATCTTGTAAGTCAGTAACTCAAAACCAGTTTCCTTTTCTGAAATGCTATCATGATAGCAGCAGCAAATTGAAAAAAAAAATTACAACATCCCCTTTGGAAAAACAGATGGAAAGAGGCTGCCTTCTGCCTGGTCATGGATGACTGATAGGTATCAGAATTTCTGCAGTGATGTAGGAAAATGTTTTGTTCACTGTTTTTTTTTTAATAAATTGTTATCCCATGGTTGACTGGCTATTAGTAGGCAGAACTGCAGTGAAATAACATTTCGTCTCCAACCTGACTTTCTAAATGACTTTCACACATGGATACCTGGCATTTGTAACTCAGCATTCCTTAACCTCAACTGGCATTTCTTCTCCTTCCCTGTCACCTGTGTTCCAAACACATGGATGCCTGCCACCCCAAGCAGGCTTAAGGAAAGCTTTAAATACCATAAGGCCAGTTACTGCCTAAGAAGTAAAGTTACATTTCTGCTCCAGCAGCCAAAAGGAGGAGAAAGCCTTGGAACTTCCCCCTTGGAAGCTGGATAAGGAATGTCTTCCAACACTTGCTATTGCCTTCTCAAAATCTCACATCTTGTGTGCTTATTATGGCCATCAGGTTGGAAAATGCCAGAGAGAGATAATAAGCATCACCAATTATTCTTATCTCATAATTGAAAATTGCACTTTTAATGCAGGCTATTAATAACCTGCTTGATGTTGTTGTACCACATGAAATGATCATTTCAAGGCCAAAGTTAGAGGTCATTAGCTTGATAAATATGCTGGGCTTTTCCACCACTGATTTGGAAATTATTTTAGGTACATTTTGCACAATTCTGAATTATTTAAATAGGTAATAAAGAACCAGGATTCACATCTACTTTACCAATGCCAAATGCTTTAATTAGTGGGTTTAATATGTATATGCTCCATAATACATTTTTGTAGAAGAAAAATCAGCATCTGGTTCCATTTTATCATATTTGGACAAAACACAGTTGAGAGTAAAACATACTTTTCTACAAGCAGAATATGTTAAATAATTTCAAGGAGGCACACTCATTCCTTCAAGTAAGTGGAAGTATAATAAAGCCATTCTTTAAATAAATAAACATTAAAAATTAAAAATAAAACTAGCACAAATAGCAATGGTAAAAATTAATGGTGAACACTTTAAAATCTTAGCACTGCCTTACAGAATTCTGGAAGATGCATTATCCCTTGTCAGTGGCTGCCAGAGCAGATCCTATTCAAAGTGGAAGATCTTGAAAAAGTGTTGTTAATCCCATGGAAGAAACTGTGAGGTTGAAAAAGTACAAATATGAAGAGGGCTTTTTTACTTCGGGCTTCAGCCTTTTATATTCAGTTTGTAAATCTTCCCCAGAGAAGCACAGAGAAATTCTCATGTTCTAAAATTAGTTACTCAAATAACTATTTAGGTTTGGACTTACATAAGAAAACAGGGAATGAAGAAGCTTTTCTCTGTAAGAAATATGGTTCTTTCCTGGCTTTTCCTCTTCAATTTCCCAGCATTTCCTCCAATTCAATTTGTGTTGGTTTTAATTTGGGCTATTCAGCTCCATAGACTGGAAATCTAAAATTGCTGATGGCCCACTATTCGTGTGTTGATAACTTCAGTACTTTGAAATGAGGGAACAAAAATGGTCATCATCTTGTATTCAGCTTTGATGTCACTGTGTGTTTTTTCTGAAGAGCAGGTGGATCTCATGGGTGGATGTGGCAAAACATGAAAGGCTTAAGACAACATTCCATATATTTTTCTTACAGCAGCCTACAGAGACACATGAGTTTGCATGCCTAACTGAATATGGATTTTGGCACATGCAGGTGGACTGCAGGCCAGTAAAGTCAGTGGATAAGCTATTGGCCATGTGAGATGGCCATTAAAGTGAATATTTGCAAACATGCTTATTTCTCCTTCCTCATCTGTGTAACCATTCCCCGTGCCCATGGTGCAGGTTGTGAGCTGTATATCTTCAAAACTGTTTATTCACTAGCTCCAGTCCCAGTGCCATGACTCTCTCCTAAGGTTGTGTTAGGGCTGTAATTGCAGCTACATTCAGAATGTCCAGTGCTGTAATGCTGGAAACCTGGCTGTTCTGCGAGGAGTTACAAAAATGTAAATCCTGTTTTGTACTGAATGGCAGAAAAGGAAGAGCTTTGTTTTCTCAAGTGCTTGATAGATACCTGTGCTGCAAATATTCCAGTTATGCTTTTGTCTGGCTCCCAGACACAGGACTTTATCTTCTTTTCTCCCTCTCCTTCCTGCAGGGACTTAAAGCAGCCGACAATGACCCTACAGCCCCACCGTACGACTCCCTCCTAGTCTTTGACTATGAAGGAAGCGGCTCCACCGCTGGATCCTTGAGCTCTCTTAACTCCTCGAGTAGTGGTGGCGAGCAAGACTATGACTACCTAAATGACTGGGGCCCACGCTTCAAGAAACTTGCTGATATGTACGGTGGAGGTGATGACTGAACTTCAAAGAGAACTTTGGTTTTGGACAAGTACAAACATTTCAACTGATATTCCCCAAAAGCATACAGAAGCTAGGCTTTAACTTTGTAGTCTACTAGCACAAGTGCTTGCTGAAGGCTTTGGCTTAGGCTGCAAACCAATTTGGGCTCCGTGGAATATCAGTGATCCAATGCTGTTTGGAAAAAAATATTGAGCTCAGTTACACTTGAATTTTACAGTACAGAAGCACTGGGATTTTATGTGCCTTTTTGTACCTTTTTCAGATCGGAATTAGTTTTATGTTTAAGGCTTTAATGGTACTGATTTATGAAATGATGCATTAAAGAGACAAAATATGTTGGGGTGGGGAGGAGTAAGGTGAAACACAATATACTTCAACATGCTTTTGTTACATCGCATTGCTTTTATTAAAATAAGGAGATTAAAAATAAACAAAAAAATCCTCATGGAACAATTTTATTATCTGGGAGA
>VZRX01015553.1:167202-255500 GCA_013398075.1 Notiomystis cincta | reverse complement strand
TTTGCATGTTTATATCTTTCGTTTATGGATAAAGTATTTACAAAACAGGTTGCAAACAAGTGACATTGATTCAATTGTTGAACTGTAGTTAGAGTACTCAATATTTTTTTTATTTTTATTTTTATTATTTTTTTGGTTTGGGGAGGGAGAAAAGTTCTTAGCACAAAAAAGTTTTACATAATTTGTACCAAAAAAAAGGNGGTGCTTGATAGATACCTGTGCTGCAAATATTCCAGTTATGCTTTTGTCTGGCTCCCAGACACAGGACTTTATCTTCTTTTCTCCCTCTCCTTCCTGCAGGGACTTAAAGCAGCCGACAATGACCCTACAGCCCCACCGTACGACTCCCTCCTAGTCTTTGACTATGAAGGAAGCGGCTCCACCGCTGGATCCTTGAGCTCTCTTAACTCCTCGAGTAGTGGTGGCGAGCAAGACTATGACTACCTAAATGACTGGGGCCCACGCTTCAAGAAACTTGCTGATATGTACGGTGGAGGTGATGACTGAACTTCAAAGAGAACTTTGGTTTTGGACAAGTACAAACATTTCAACTGATATTCCCCAAAAGCATACAGAAGCTAGGCTTTAACTTTGTAGTCTACTAGCACAAGTGCTTGCTGAAGGCTTTGGCTTAGGCTGCAAACCAATTTGGGCTCCGTGGAATATCAGTGATCCAATGCTGTTTGGAAAAAAATATTGAGCTCAGTTACACTTGAATTTTACAGTACAGAAGCACTGGGATTTTATGTGCCTTTTTGTACCTTTTTCAGATCGGAATTAGTTTTATGTTTAAGGCTTTAATGGTACTGATTTATGAAATGATGCATTAAAGAGACAAAATATGTTGGGGTGGGGAGGAGTAAGGTGAAACACAATATACTTCAACATGCTTTTGTTACATCGCATTGCTTTTATTAAAATAAGGAGATTAAAAATAAACAAAAAAATCCTCATGGAACAATTTTATTATCTGGGAGAGAAGACCATGAGGTGGAACAATGTACATTACTTCTAGTTTTAGATGTTAGGGGACTTTTTTCACTAAAATTCTAAAACTTATGCAGCTGGTTGCAAATAAAGGGAGTTTTCATATCACCAGTTTGTAGCAGAATTGATTTTTTTTTTCTTATGCTAGAATGTTAGACACATTTTGGTCTTAATCCATGTACACTTTTTGGTTTTGTTTTTTTTGTTGGTTTTTTTTTTCTTTTTTTTTTTGATTTCTAGTATTTTTTTCCCACTTCACTGTAAAAAATGGTATGTGTACATAATGTTTTATTGGCATAGTCTGTGGAGAAGTGCAGAAACTTCAGAACACGTGTATGTATTATTTGGACTATGGATTCAGGTTTTTGCATGTTTATATCTTTCGTTTATGGATAAAGTATTTACAAAACAGGTTGCAAACAAGTGACATTGATTCAATTGTTGAACTGTAGTTAGAGTACTCAATATTTTTTTTATTTTTATTTTTATTATTTTTTTGGTTTGGGGAGGGAGAAAAGTTCTTAGCACAAAAAAGTTTTACATAATTTGTACCAAAAAAAAGGGGGGGGAGGGGAGTTGGCCTGATACTGGTGGCACGAGAAAATATACAGTATGTTTTGGGGGTGGGGAGGGGAGGGGGGAAGGAGCTTTCAAACTGGAGAGACTTCTGAGAACAGCTTTGCCTCTGTATTGTGTACCAGAATATGAATGATACACCTCTGACCCCAACGTTCTGAATAAAATGCTAATTTTGGATCTGGTGCTTCGTTTGGCATTTTTCTTCTACCTGAGCAGCCCTGACTACAGTAAATAAAAAGTACACAAAATGTGTTTGAGCTCTGTGAGAAGTTGTGTGTGCTTCTTTGGCATTTCATACTGGCAGACTGAAAACAACCTGCATGTAGGAGAAAGCCCAGCACAAATTTGGAAGGCAAGTTCCCAGGTAAAAGCAAAGTGATTTGTGCTGGAATTTCTGGGAATTCACAATTTTGAGTCCACATTGATGGCTAGCTCTCTGGTTTAGTGTGCATTATGTAATAAGAATTGCATCTTTTTTGGCTCATTTGTAGACTGACAATTTAATGAGCATGTGATTATGCTGCAGGTTGCATAAATAAAATAAATTGCTGATTGTGGCAGTCCTCTGCTGCCTGGACTTTCTTGTGCTGAAGTGAAGACAAGCTCCTGCTCACCTGAGTGCACATCAAATCACATCCTTCAAGGAGGTGCTTACGGTCATGGAGCTCTTTAAAAAAGCCCCATTAGGAGATTTTTTATTACTAAACATGTTTCTGACCTGTTTCCATTATTTACATGCAAACAAAGCAAGCATAGTAGCTACAGGAGTTCTGTCTTTGTTCTCCTGCAGCAGTCTGCTCAGGTTTAATGCCTACATTTACAGACATTAAGGACCTAATTGTGAATAGTGTGCTCAAACTCAGCAGAAACCCCACAGTTCCACCGCAGTTCGGTGGACAGGGAGGGGAACCAGGCTCTGGGCCTGGCACAGCCACCTTCTGTGCTGGGGCAGCTGTGTGGGCAGCAAGTTAATCTGGGGGGAAACTCTTCACTGGTGCCACTCCAGTGCTTCCCCAGCACTCCCTCTGTAATTTACATAATCTGACTTGGGGAGGTAAATCGCAAAATCTGATTTGGGGCACGTTAACGCTGCAGGGGGATATCTCCACTGGGTTTTCCATGTCTCCTTCCTTTTCTTGTTCCTCTTGAAAGGTAGCAATCCTCTCAGGCTGGGATATACTATTTCAGCCTCTGCACACCTGGCTGTCATTTATATCATGCATTTACAACTATAACTGAATGCTGTAATAAAGCCTTGATTTTTGAGTAATGTGTCCAAGTTATCAACAAGCACCTTTAAGCTATTTCCAAATTCAATTTGTAGTATAAGGAATAAAGGGATCAGAATGTGGAAATGAAATCTGACCACGCATAGTTAAGTAAGGAAAACTTTCATAAAGAGCAGGATTTAAACTGTAAATGCATATTAAATAAGCAAAAGACCACTTTTAGCACCAAAAGTTAGGCAAAAATGTATTTTAAGCATAATCTATTATTGTTACTTGGAACCAACAAACTGGAAATGCTAAATGAACTTTATTCATTGGCATTGAATGTTAAAAGACACACTGGGGAGAGATCTATGACAGATTTCCAGTTTGGGCTATAGCACATTTTTTTGTTAAAAGTGGACAGAGGTCATCTTTTATAAGCACTTGGCTCTTCTGCACAGCAGTATGAGCTTTATCTTGATCAAACTTCAGCTCTACAGCTCCTTTGAAATTGTAGCAGCAGTTCTCAGACCTAGTGATAGATCACCATTAGGTCTGCCAAACAGGACAAAAGGCAAATCATTTTTATGCACCTCAAATGCTTATAGAAGACGAAAAAGTATGTTTGAACTGGTCATCCTTGATCGTTTCAGGTTCATTCTTATTCTGGAAATGTGCAGTCAGCCTTTGTGCCCATGATACCTGCTTCAATCCCCATCAGAGGGCTGCACTGAGAGGAAGATGGCTGAACACTGGGCCTACAGTATCCTTGAAAAGCAGAAATTTTGGCAGCCTAATTTGCAAATGGCATTTGGTAGGGGCATATATTATCTCTGCTTTGTAGACACTGTATCCAAGGGAAGATACTGGTAAGAAATGAGGCTTTAGCAACTTTGACCTTCCAGCCTTTCTGCAATTTGTATTTTCTTTCAGTGATAGTCTTTCATAGCCTGCATCCTTCTGAACTTCAGGGCTGATGAAGGTGGGGAAGGGTGGTTTCAGGGAAGAAACAGCTGAAATGGATACTGATGGCCTTATGTGTGGATGGGTCTACCTTACTGCACTTTCTCCGGGATTGCCAACTATTGATGAATATATACTAATCCTCATCCCAAAACACTCTAAAATGTACTCACCATGCTCCCTCCAGGTAGCTGAACTCCCAAGAGATTCTTTTGGTACCAAACTGACTAAAAGCCATGTGAAGGCTGCTGCTTGGGAGTTCTCTTTCTTGGTGCAGTACTTTTTTGGACTAGGCTCCTTACCCAGAAACATTTATATCTACTCTGCCATGGTCCCGTTCACCTTAACACCCAAAGGAAAATCTCCTCTGACAGGTGATGGGACACACAATCCCCAAAAGGGCCTCTCAGACCTTACTGTAGTTATTAAAAATGTCTCATATAAGACACTGCAAATTCTTCTTTTACACAACTATTCCCTCCTTCCTAAGCAACCTTCCTGCTAGCAGTAGTAGCATGGTTTTGGCAGATTTGCCTTTCTGGTTCAGGAGTGTGAAAGCAAAGTTCCTGCTTTTACCTCAGTCAATATTTATTAGTCAAATAAAGATCAGAAAAGTCAGTTGAATGCTTAAATACCTAATCCACAGTGTATATTTTACACACAGTTTTCAGCCAGGGATGATCTAGATTTGTATGGTGTCCTTATTTTTTTTATTTCTTTTACATTTGCTTAAATAAACTTTAATGTTTAGCCTTTCTCTAGACAAGGATCTTTCCTAGGAATTTCTTTAAAGCATAGGATGATTTTCCTTTACTTAATATATGTCACAGGAATAACAAAAATCTTTTCCTTTAGCAGCAAACCTCAGCTGGGAAATAAAAGAAAGGCTATGAAAAAAGGCTAAGTGTTCCTCACAGGGGCCCAAGGTGCCTTCCATCACATAGACAGGGAAAGAGCATCCCATTTTTTTAGGGATCCTTTCATCAACCAATGCAAGTCACTCTCCAGCCAACCTGCAGCTCTGAACTGCAGGTGGCCAAACAGCTTTTTGGGTGTAACAGAGAGCTTGGAGATGTCCTTCCTCTGGAGTCCTCGGTGTCAGTGCTGCTGCCTGTCCTGCTGGCTTACATTCCAGCACCGAGCTTTCCCAGTTTTCCTCCTCAGTTACCTAGGTAGTTGAACAGTGCCAAATCTTGCACCAGGTTTTATGTAATCTTCAGTTTACAAGCCACAAACAAACAAGGTCTTAAGTCTTGGTTTAGTTTGGTTGTTTTGCTGCAGGCTGGAGGATGTATTCTCCACATAGCAATAGCTGGGAAGGCTTGTCTTCCTTTTCCAAGGTCAGTGTCCTGAACAGTGTTCTACCCCTAAAACCTCTGGGGGTTTCTAGGATATCTAAAAATGCAGCAATTGCCAGTGATACAGTGGGTACTTATAATCAGATTTCTCATTTGTGTGCTCTCTTGACTTTTCTGTCACGGACGGACATATCCTGTGGTGACAATGTGACATTGCAACCCCGTCCAGAGAGCTCTCTGGAAAGATCAGTCAGGGTGAGGTGATGTGCTCTCTGAGCTGCTCTCCTGGAGCTCTGGCTGCAGAGAATGCTTTTCTGTGGGTGTAAGCGTTGCCTCTCAGAAGATTTATGCATAATTACGGATCTCTTGCCGCTCTTCTCTGAGCACAAAAAAGCTGCCCGTGCAGGACCCCTGGAATGCACCCACACATCTCATCTCCTGCATGCCTTGCCACCTTTACCATCATTTACTGCCTCAACAAGGTGGTCATTATTCTCTATTTGCTTCCATCTTTATTCTTCTCCCCCACCTTGTGAGAGACTATGTCTCAGAAAATACCTAGGATCATTTGTCTCTCATTAACGAAGGGAATGCATTCTGGTTTATGAATTATTCTTGTTGCTTGCTGCATTTCCCATCTAATATATAGTTTTAAAACCCTTTTGCCGTGCATAAACAAATTCTACTGTCTTAGTTCTCTTGGCAAGGTTGAGAAAATGTTTCCACTTTTGTTTCTGTTTCCACTTATCCGTTCTCATTTTTTCTAAGAATCTCTTTTGCTATTGTTTTCAGACCTTTAATATGCTGTAGCAGAACAGTGACCAACCTCTTCTTCTTGAAATTGGCTATTTTTTTTTCCTGCTAGTGGAGAACATTCTTGTAGAGTTCCTATTTTCCTGTGTTACACGCAGGAAAAAAGTTAGCTTTTTCATTGCCCACAAAGGATTCTATTTACCATTATTACTTAAAATATATTCATTTTTAGAGGCTTTTTTTTTTCAAGAACTAATGCATTTTTAAACCTCATGGTGGTACACATTTATGTAATTTCATGAAACCACCTTCAGGTGGTTCACTCCCTCCCAAAGAGCCTAAATACTGATTCTGAAAGAAACATATTTTGCTCTGGGTATGAATAATGAATAGGAGCATCGAGCAAATTACTTTTATACTTCTTCTTCTTCTTCTTCTTCTTCTTCTTCTTCTTCTTCTTCTTCTTCTTCTTCTTCTTCTTCTTCAGATAAAATGTGTTGATATGGTATGGTTATACACAGACAGATCCATGGGCCCACCCATTCTGGGTTCCAAATTACAGAAGTTTGATTATTACATTTGTTATCTGCAGTACTGCAGAGTGAGCTTATACAAACCCAGCTGTCTCTGTGTGCCATAAATCAAAAATAATGGCCAGATAATCAAAATTATGTTCCAATTCTAGAACATTCATTACTGGTGGCATTGTGTGAAGCAGTTATAAAAACAAGCAGTGCACTAGGATGATTAGAGGGAATTACACTAAAAATGTAGAATCATTACTGGTATGTTTTGACTTGAAGTTAACAAAAAGCAGTTTGCTCAGTGAGGTTATTTCAAGAAAAACTGAGAAATAAACAAAAATGTATCTTTTAGCCTGACCTAGTCAGGAAGCAATATTCAGAGCCCTATCTTTCTGAGAACTGATTTTTCCTCATTTGGGCAAAATGAAAGCAAACAAGAAAAACGACCAAAAATAGTCAACCCAACCCTTAAAAACTCCTCATGGAATGGGAGAGGCAACTTCAAAGAATTGCTTTGTTGTCATGTTTCATAACAAAGAATTCCGGGCTATCGCCAAGTTTTTTGATCTTCCCATTTTTTTGAGTGTCACACTGACTAGAGACCAAATAATCTGACTGTAGAATGTCTAAATCCAAGCTCTAACTTAGAGTTAGCTACTTTGGTAGCTTGTTCCTTTATGGTATGACTAATTAAATACTTGCTATATCTAAGAAAATACTTTTAAAGCCTGTTCTACTGTCTGGGATGTCAAAAAGTCCCAGCCCATGCTCAGGAACTGTGCCTTGGTGTTTTGTATGCTGAGTGAATGCCATTATTTTGAAACTGGGTTTTTCCATGAAAATCTCTTTGAAAGCTCTAGATTTTATCGTGAAGGAAACAGTTTGCAAACCCCTTGCATTTATTCACAAAATAAATTGTTTTCTGGACATTCCCACTCAGCCTTCAGCTCTTTGAAGGCAAGACTCAAATGGCAATAAGGTTTTCATGGGGGTTGGTGACCACAAGGAAACATTCTGAGCACTAGCCTTCAGGCTCATCCTTCAAAGGCTGGAAAGCAATCCTTTCTGCTGAACAGCAGTCCATCAGGTCAAGTTCTCATGAAAAATTTTTCCCCTTTGAAATTCAGTCATGCCAACATATATACTGGAGCAGTGCATTAGAGAATGGAGCTGAGGGTGGCAGAACACAGCCCTTCCAATTTAGGGTCAGACCTAAAGCTCCTGAGTCAACCAAGGTGCTCCCATTGGGGGTGCCCCCAGGCATTCAGCTCAGGAAAACTTTTATATCTGTATTTCTCCTGCAGCCATGTATGATAGCATTTGGAGCTAAACAGCCTCGAATCACCAGTAATATATGCACAAATACATTTCTTTCAGAAAATGGAGACTGACATAACAATTCCAAGTTGTTATCAATTGTCAGTTGACTTCTTTTTGAAAAATGTCCTTTAATGACTGCATATTTTTCAACAACTAACTCTATTCACTAAGGTGCTGTGTTTGCTGAACTCTGGATGGTGTTGTGATGACAGGTGACCCTATTTAAATGAGCTTTTACAGAAAACTATTTCAGAACTGAGTATTTGGAAGAGAATTTTGATAGCAATTTTGTTGGCTGATGGTCTCAAAGACCACTAGAAGCTGAGACTTTTAGTAGCTGCCGCAGGAATATCAGATCAGCTGCCATTCTAGAGGAGAGGGAGAAGGCGATGCCGTGAAATTAGATTTTAACACTGCTCCACTCATAAGGAGAGTAGGAAAAAGCATAAAGTGCTGGGTCATGAGCTAGATGCTGTGTAAGTATTTATTGTAGGTCTGTGGGCCACCTGCACAGTGATGGGGATTTTACAAGGATAGGATTCATATTCAGTCTCAAATAAAATATCAGGCTTCTCTGAAGAACATCACAAGGTTATTTGTCCTTTCAGCTCACATGAATACGTTGTACTTATGCATATTTTTGGATCTTATTGCAGGGGAGATTTTCTCCAATACTTGAAAATCCTTAATGAGTCTGAAGTGTAAATTTTTGTTAATTGAATATGACACGGTGTGGGATCCCTCTCAAAAGGAAAATGTTTGTGAATGTCCACTTAATAAAGATTATAATGAAAGTAGGGTAGAAAGGGCAGATTATAATAGCACCCCATCAACAATGGTATATAAATTTGCCTATTGCAGACAACTGAAGAGGTGTTTCATAGCAGCAGCCTCTTGTTGTGACCTTCTTTTAATTCTAAAAAGAGTGAAAATGGGTATAATTTTAGAACTAGAGAAGCAGGGATGGAATGAGCACTTATTGTGTGATCTTGAAGACTTGGGACTTGTGACCCCCCTCAGTGAAAATAAAATTGCTAATGTCAACCCGTCTTTGGCAGACAGCACCTTGCATTGATTTTATACATAATTCAGCACAATTGACAGCCTTTTCAGGACAAGCTGGAGACTGATATGTTATGGAGGCTAAATTGCTTCTCCCTTCTGTAAATGGGGGTCTCTTGAGGCCATGATTTGTGTTTAATGGTGTAAAGAGCTGGAACTGTGAAGAAGTTGGACTATGTTATGGCTCATGTGAAGATACTCACAGTAAAGTAGTGGCACAGTAAAAAACTGCTTCCACTGAATTTGTTATTGTCATAAGATATTAAAAAAAACCTTTTCTCCCCTCTGCCTTGCCCAAGACTTTAGTAAAGTAAGTGAGAGTGCATTACCCATGTTTAGCTTTGCACATACAGTACCAGATATATTCTCTGTGCAGTCAGCTGGCAGCCCAGCCATGGCAGGACTAACCAGCAAAAAGCTATGGGAAACAGTGCAGCACCCTTGCTGATGCTCTTCAGCTTTTGTCACCCGTTGAATTGCTCAGAGAAACAAGCAGTTGTGGGGTAAACCTGGGCATAAAACTGAGATTTATTAATTTTCTCTGTCTGTGCTTGAGTTTCCACCAGGGCTCCTTGATGCTTTCTCTGGGATTTTTCCAGGGTAAGAGCAAATGCACCAGAACTTCTCCATGAAGTAGCTGCTAATCCCCACCCTCCTTCATGCCACAGGAACATTTTTATTAGCCCCAGCCACCGTCCCAAGGGCTTCTTGTACAGTGTCAGGGACAGGCAAATGTGAAATAATAAGACTGAATTTTAATAAGGGTGCATTTTTTAATTTCATCTTCTCTTAGAAAAATCTTTTGAATCCATGAAGCATCACCTTTGCCAAACAGCTGGTGCACAGCTGTCCTCATAGTGGTCACCCAGACTGTCCAGTCTCTGGCCACCATGCACCCTGTGCAGGGCCAAAACCAGAACAGAACAAATTTCTGTTCCTGAGCTGGACGTCCCCAGAATCCCCACCGTTAATTTGAAGTACTATCAAAACTGTCTCTGCAGTTTAGGAACAATAGTAGCAGAGACACATTGTCCTATCTTATTTTCATTTTTTGATTGTGTGAGTCACTGACGTACACAGTCTGTATTTGTTGATGATATGCAAAATTCAGTGCATGTAAGAAGCTATTCTTGCAGTGTAATCAGATAATTAGATGTTTTGTCGCTGCCTCACTCTGTTTAGTGTAAAGTACTTTGAATGACAATATGGCAGCTCCTTTCCAGCAAACTTTACAGCCTGCTTGTTGCAAACTGCGAGTTAACTTTAATTGGGTGCCCTGAGATTTGCTACTAGCAAGGTAATAACCTCAGCACAATAGCACAAAGCTGCATCTTTTCACTGTTGTCAGTGCTGTAAATAAAGGCTAATTTTCCAACAGACCCTCTCTTTCTTCAATGATCAGATTTACCAGAAAGGTAGAAGCTTATTCCATGATTTCTGCAGACTGTAATATGCAAAGACACAAGCAACCCAAATGGTGTTGTGTGTGAATGAGTACATGGGGGTGGGGACTGACAAAGGAGAGCTACGTTTTGAAATAACAACATGAATTTTATTGAAAGAGCATTGAGTTGTTTGCCCTTTTATTTAGCCTTTATGATAGCAAATAGGAATGATTTGGCTTGCCAGCCAGACTTAGAAATGTGGAGGTAAAAAAAAAAGGCAGCCCAAAACCTCAGTGTAATTTTGAGTCAAATGAGGTTTGGATCAAACTCAATGCAATTTATTTTTATATACTGTCCTCCATGCAGAGTATTACAAAGCAGTTTACAGGGAGAGTTAATCATCAGAGGCTAAAGGGAAAAGTAAGGTTTTAAAAGCCAAAAATAATTTGGTAGCTGGGAGGAATCATGTGAGCTCTTATTGGAGCTCTGAGAGAAATGAGGAAAGTTCTAGGTAGAGTGCTTTTTTTCTGGGTTTTGGTAGGCAAAGTCCTGTATTTAGTTTTGTCAAAAAATGGCACATTCTTTTTAATGAGATTGCTTTTGAGTGTCTCATCTTGTCAGAGAACCATGTCAGTGTCACCCAACCTGAGACCTGTTCCAGTTCTGCTGTGAACAGTTGCCACATAGACTACTTGCCATAAATAGGAAACAGTGTTGCTGAGACAGAGCTTCATGCACTGCAAGAATTGCTCCTTTTAATTTTTTTTTAATAAAACCTAATGTCCTCAAAATATTATCAACTTTATCCATTTTGAGGTTGAATTTAAGAATTATTAAAACAGAATGCTATTGTATTATGGTCTAACAGATGTGAAAACACACACACACTAGCACATGTATTTAGTATTTAATAATTTATTAATAAATTAATGCTATTTAGTATTTTGTATATTGGGGCAGATTCCCTGATCTCCTGCTTCAGTTTTGCCTAAAACCTTTCAGGCTAACCTAATTTACACTTGCTGAAAAATTTCTTTACTTCACTTGCTTTGTGTTTACAAAAATCAGCTATATATACCAATCAATTAGTGGCTCTCGGTGTGAGTTTTAGTGATGCAGGATGTAGAAGAAGCAACATAGTGACCCAAAATGCAATAAAGTGACCCATAGTTAGCCCCAAATTGATGGGTACCCTTGGAGTCACCATTCCCTAGCTGACTTTCCCTGCTGACTCTCATGGACACTCCAATACACAAAATGCTTTCCAGACCTTCAAAACACCTCAGGCAAAATATCATTTTCACCTGCTTGGTCTTCCTCTTTATCTGAGAATGTCCTTCCTTGAAAGATCAAAATAATTCCTACTGCTCTCTATGTTATGTTCACTGTTTGGTCTTTGCTTTGCACTGACAGCTCAGCCTGGAACATACCTCAGAAAACAAGAGACAAACAGCTGTGAATGCTTTTGGTTTGTTTGATTAGCTTAACATTTTAACCAAGCCAAACATTTGTTGCTGGTCGAATTCTCCAAATTTTTCCAACAATTGTATGTATAGAGTGGCCTGTCAAAGGATTTGATGCATGAGTGTCAGCTTGACCGGGAGACAGGGTCCTACCAGAGCCTGGAAGCTGTTGAGGCACTTTTCAGGAAGGAAAAGGAGGTGTGAAATAGTCGGGATCAGTTAAGCCCCACCATAAACAGAGAAAAGGAAAGATAAGAGGTGCAAAGATACACACAGTGATGGGAACAGAGCAAGGCACGGTGCTGCCTCTTAGACAGCCCTTGCCAGGAGAGGAAGCAGCCCTCCTCCATGCTGCACTCTGCTGAGCTGCTTCATTTCCACCTGTGAGGTGCAATGTGCTTCATTCTCACCTACCTGAAGCCTGGGCTAGGGTATTGCAAAAGAAAACTTTTAGTCTAGATCACAGAGGAGGTAAGAAGATGCAAAATGCTTTTTAGTTCATGTGCTTTCATCAGTCATTCATTAAGAGTGTCATTTTAGGAAGCACTGGCTATAGGAGATGCTACACCTCAAGCTTCCTTCAAGAACACTTTTAAAGAATATCATGATTCCATTCTTCACTTTTCTAAATGATGACCCCCAACAACACAGTTTTTACACAAATGTAACTTCCCAAACCTTGATACTCATGTTTATTTCCACGAGGCAAGAGTTGAGCCCACGACCATCCATGTAAGAGAATGATGATGACATTAGATGGTGTGTGATGTTGTGTTACAACACTTGTGGGTTATTATAACACCAGCCTCTGGATGTTAAATCTCTTCCTAGTTCAAACATTCTTTTTTTCTGCTAAAAGCAATTTTTGTCTTACCACCCAAAGCCTGAAGGTGCTAAGATTTTTTTTCGTTCACACATTTTCACTTAAAAATAGGAGCGCCTATTACAAAAGTTTGCAGCATTTAGGAAACAAAATGTTTGGCTGTAAAATTCAAATAAGAGAATGCTTACAACGAACTTTCTAGTTCAGAAACTTCAGAAAACTACTGCTGCCTCACATTTACTCTGTGATCACACAGACCTTCTTGTGAGGTCAAAGATGCACAAAATGTCTCCGTTCACTTTTACCTGTTTGCTCTTCTGATATTTCAGCCCTCACTTCCCTGTCCTCTATGTTTCCTTTGCTGTTCATACTCAGGAGCTTCCAGCTTTATCTGTGTCTGGTATGTAGGAAACTGGTAGGGCTGTGAATTACTTATTCAGGAGGACAGTCCTTCTTGGTTTAACAAGAAAACAAGACACTTGTATTGGCTTTTGTTCTTAACCTGCTACTTTTCTCTTAAGATTCAGCTCACAGTATTTTGATATTGATGACAAAACAAAAATCAGATTTCTAAGATTTTCAAAATTCCAAGCCAAATATTCTTTTGAAGTCTTTAAAAAAAATGCATTTTGTTTATGCTGCATTGATTTTGGTAGCAGGGAGGTCAGCAGGAGTGGTCTCTCTGAGAAGAAAACAGGAGTTTCCTCCATGTGGGCCAGAGACATTTCCAGCTGGCTCCAAAAAGGATCTGCTGCTGCTCAAACCTGAGCCCCTCAGCAATGCTGGTGGCGTCTCTGTGACAACATATTTAGGAAGAGTGAAAAAACGTGGTGCAGCAGCTGTGTGAGAAAGGGGAGTGTGAAAAATGTGCAAAAAAACAGCCCTGCAGACACCAAGGTGAGAGAGGAAGGAGGAGGAAGAGGGGCTCCAGATGCTGGAGCAGAGACTCTCCTGCAGCCTCTGGAGAGGAATGTAATGGAGCAGGCTGTCCTCCTGCAGCCCATGGAGGACCATGGTGGAGCAGGTGAACACGCCCTGGAGGAAGCTGCAGTCCATGGAAAGGAGCCCTTGTCAGGAGCATGTTGTCTGGAAGGAGCTGCTGCCCACAGGGCACCAATGCTGGGGCAGCTCTTGAAGAACTGTACATCATGGGAGAGACTCCNTTGACCGGGAGACAGGGTCCTACCAGAGCCTGGAAGCTGTTGAGGCACTTTTCAGGAAGGAAAAGGAGGTGTGAAATAGTCGGGATCAGTTAAGCCCCACCATAAACAGAGAAAAGGAAAGATAAGAGGTGCAAAGATACACACAGTGATGGGAACAGAGCAAGGCACGGTGCTGCCTCTTAGACAGCCCTTGCCAGGAGAGGAAGCAGCCCTCCTCCATGCTGCACTCTGCTGAGCTGCTTCATTTCCACCTGTGAGGTGCAATGTGCTTCATTCTCACCTACCTGAAGCCTGGGCTAGGGTATTGCAAAAGAAAACTTTTAGTCTAGATCACAGAGGAGGTAAGAAGATGCAAAATGCTTTTTAGTTCATGTGCTTTCATCAGTCATTCATTAAGAGTGTCATTTTAGGAAGCACTGGCTATAGGAGATGCTACACCTCAAGCTTCCTTCAAGAACACTTTTAAAGAATATCATGATTCCATTCTTCACTTTTCTAAATGATGACCCCCAACAACACAGTTTTTACACAAATGTAACTTCCCAAACCTTGATACTCATGTTTATTTCCACGAGGCAAGAGTTGAGCCCACGACCATCCATGTAAGAGAATGATGATGACATTAGATGGTGTGTGATGTTGTGTTACAACACTTGTGGGTTATTATAACACCAGCCTCTGGATGTTAAATCTCTTCCTAGTTCAAACATTCTTTTTTTCTGCTAAAAGCAATTTTTGTCTTACCACCCAAAGCCTGAAGGTGCTAAGATTTTTTTTCGTTCACACATTTTCACTTAAAAATAGGAGCGCCTATTACAAAAGTTTGCAGCATTTAGGAAACAAAATGTTTGGCTGTAAAATTCAAATAAGAGAATGCTTACAACGAACTTTCTAGTTCAGAAACTTCAGAAAACTACTGCTGCCTCACATTTACTCTGTGATCACACAGACCTTCTTGTGAGGTCAAAGATGCACAAAATGTCTCCGTTCACTTTTACCTGTTTGCTCTTCTGATATTTCAGCCCTCACTTCCCTGTCCTCTATGTTTCCTTTGCTGTTCATACTCAGGAGCTTCCAGCTTTATCTGTGTCTGGTATGTAGGAAACTGGTAGGGCTGTGAATTACTTATTCAGGAGGACAGTCCTTCTTGGTTTAACAAGAAAACAAGACACTTGTATTGGCTTTTGTTCTTAACCTGCTACTTTTCTCTTAAGATTCAGCTCACAGTATTTTGATATTGATGACAAAACAAAAATCAGATTTCTAAGATTTTCAAAATTCCAAGCCAAATATTCTTTTGAAGTCTTTAAAAAAAATGCATTTTGTTTATGCTGCATTGATTTTGGTAGCAGGGAGGTCAGCAGGAGTGGTCTCTCTGAGAAGAAAACAGGAGTTTCCTCCATGTGGGCCAGAGACATTTCCAGCTGGCTCCAAAAAGGATCTGCTGCTGCTCAAACCTGAGCCCCTCAGCAATGCTGGTGGCGTCTCTGTGACAACATATTTAGGAAGAGTGAAAAAACGTGGTGCAGCAGCTGTGTGAGAAAGGGGAGTGTGAAAAATGTGCAAAAAAACAGCCCTGCAGACACCAAGGTGAGAGAGGAAGGAGGAGGAAGAGGGGCTCCAGATGCTGGAGCAGAGACTCTCCTGCAGCCTCTGGAGAGGAATGTAATGGAGCAGGCTGTCCTCCTGCAGCCCATGGAGGACCATGGTGGAGCAGGTGAACACGCCCTGGAGGAAGCTGCAGTCCATGGAAAGGAGCCCTTGTCAGGAGCATGTTGTCTGGAAGGAGCTGCTGCCCACAGGGCACCAATGCTGGGGCAGCTCTTGAAGAACTGTACATCATGGGAGAGACTCCATGATGGAGCAAGGGAAGAGAGCAGAGGAAGGAGCAGCAGAGATGGAATGTTATGGACTTACCACAACCCCCATCCCCCATTCTTCCCTCCCTACTTCCTCCAATAAAAGAGTCAGAAGCGAGGGAGTGAAATTGAACCTTGTAAGAAGGAGGGATGGGGGAAAGAGTTTTAGTTTTGTCTGTTTTTCTCACTGTCCTGCTCTAATTGGCAATAAATTAAATTCATTTTCCCCAGGTTGAATCTGTTTTGCCCGTGACAGTAATTGGTGAGTGATCTCCCTGTCTGTATCATGACCCTGCCTTATTTTCTCACCCATCTGTTGAGGAGGGATAGCAGAAGAGCAGCTGGGTAGGGGCCTGGTGGCCAGCCAAGGTCAGCCCACCACGAAAACATATCACCAATAATATCTGAGTGGAGTATCACAGCATCATGAACTTTTTCAAACATATATAGAAAGAAACACACACACTTGCCCCTCAGTTCACTCAGCTCTGTGCAGCATTAATAGAATAGTGAGATATCCCATGAATTTTGCAACCTTAAGGATTTGAGAGAGGAGAGGCCAAGAAAAAACAACCCTGAAGGGAAGCTGATGAAACATAACCGGGAGATTGAATAGGTTTAAAAAAACAGCAAGTGGTTTAGAACTGTAATGAGGAAAACAACCCTCTGGTTCAAAAGCAACTGCTTTCTTGTCCATTTGCAGTATAATCAATATCTCATCCTAAAACATCTGTGAGCAAATATAAAAAAGAAAGAATACTGTATTCTGGAAAAGATTTGCTGACCAAGTCCAAGTTCCATCAGAAATGGAAGCACAAATGACTTCAAAATATTGATAATGACTCTTAGGGGAAAAGAGCTGAATAAACAGCACTGAATAAAATGTAAAATTGCATTTTATCTTTCTGTTTTCTCGTAAAACTCTGTACTAGCAGACCTGGACTGTGTCTGCCTCTAGCATTTGATCAGAATTCCATCTCAGTCAGCCTTTTTTATTTTCCTGCCTTATTTTAAGCATAATTATCAGATTGATAAATATGTGCAGCAAGCATAACATTATCAGAGCCTGTGTTCTGAATTACTGTAGGATTGTTGCTTCTAGGGAGGAGAGACAGTTTAGGACCAGAAAATGAGCATGTTTCACTGAACAGATTATCTTTTTCAGCTAATAATAGTTCATATCAAATGCCATTTTGTGAAAGATAGAGACCAACTTGCACTCTCTCTGTAAAAAAAAGTGGAAAATGTTCCTTATAGAACTCACATATTACAAAATCAATTTTGCCTTAAAGGACAATTTTCAGAGTAGTTTCAGTCCTAAAGTAGGTCTGTATGTTGCTGGGCTCCTTATATATTTATATCACACTGAGCAGTACAAGGACCAACAGTGCTCCCATTTCAGGCCCTGTGTAAAATTCAACTTAAAATCACAGTAATAATAGAGGCTGAATTGTTCACATCCTGAGAATTTTTGTCTTGAAAGTTCCAGTTAAATCTTACAATACATGCACTAACTCTTCCACTCTACCTTGCTCCATTATAAATTGTTGTCGACTCTGATTTCTTCTCCATAAACCAAGGTTCATTTTCCACACCAGTGCTCCTAAAAAATATCTTCTCCTCCTTGGTACTACAGACTTTCCTCAAGGCAAGCTTAGCTTTGTCACTTTTAGAAATAGTTCAGCCTGTTTCTTGTAAGGGGCAACAACTTTATTGCCAAGAGAAAAAGATGAGCTGTCTGATACAACATGCTACATCCAACGAGCTCAAATCCTCCACACAGCCTGGTGTTGGACACCACGATGGGACAGGAGGGTGGCTATCAGCAAAGCATCAGCTAGCTTCATGTTCCTCATGGAGGGCTCCTTCCCTCTGGTTTTTATCATGTCAGAACGGCAGTGACAACAGCTGCTCGATTGTGTCTTCCAGCCCCTTGGTGCCTGCAGCACTGAGATGGCTGATGCTGGCCATGAGGTGCTCTTAGGTGGTGAGAGCTGAAGGCTGCCCAAAAAACATGAGAACAACAAGTTCCTGAAGGAGGCCTATGTGGGACAATCACAGATCCCTTCCGAGTCTCAAAAACAACGTGTTTTAAGCTGCTTAGTCTAATGAATGCAAAGTTTCCAGCCTAAGCCTTTCACAGGGCCATTATGCTCACATATTCATAGAATCATGGAATCATGGAATACTTTGGGTTGGAAGGGACCTTAAGGAACAACTGATTTCAACCCCTCTGCCATGGGCAAAGACACCTCCCACTAGACCAGGTTGTTCAGACCCTCGTCCAACCTGTCTTTGAACAGTTCCAGGGATGGGGCATCCACAGCTTCTCTGGGCAACCTGTTCTGATGTCTCACCAACCTCACAGTAAAGAATTTCTTCCTAATATCCAATCAAAACCTACTCTTTTTCAATTTAAAGCCATTCTCCTTTGCCCTGTCACTATCTGCCCCTGTAAGAAGTCCCTCTCCTGCTCTCTTGTAGCCCCTTTAGGTACTGAAAGGCTAAAGAATTGTATCTGGAGGCTTGAAATTGTCCAGTTACAAAGCCTTGGATGGGCATGAGCTGAAAGATTTGCAGAAAACAGTATTTTGGTCGTACTACAGTCACATACAGGACTGTCTTTTGGAAGGTTTCAGTTTCTCCCTTCACTGCATAAGGAGATGAGGTATTTTAGCAAAGAGATACTGAGCATTCTCAACCACTGGGAAACTGTTCACAAGCTTGTATCCCTGATTTAAAGCATTGTCATGTGTTACAGAGAAAAGGGAGTTCCTGCTCCAAAAGGATTTTGCATTCTATGTGGGTTACATTCAGAAGCTGCACAGGCTTCAGTTGCTTGTGCAGCCCTACAGACTGTATTACTGCACATGTTTTCCAATTATCCAACTTCTGTGAGAACAGAAGGTCAGCAGACCATTCTAGATAAATATTTTTGTCACCTTGTGCTTGATATCTAAGCCTTCCAAAGGGTAAATAGCCATGATTTCATCATCAATCTTGGAATGACAAGGTTCTGAAGTGCATGGAGTGCATGACACGTTGCTCCAATATCAGGGGCAGAAGATGAGCATTGACAAATGGGGCAGAGAGTAATATTTTGATTGATTGTTTGCATAGGAACTTATTGGTGAGGCCTGAGAGCTTTGATAAGATGAAAAGATGAGGACATAGAATTTAAACTCAAAAAATTATGTTTCTGTTGCAGGTCTGGCAAGAAATGGAAGAGAAGTGGATGGAAGAGAGTATTGAATAGTACAAAAAGACAAAATTCTCTAAGAAAGCAATTCCAAATGCAATAATAAACTAATTAAACACTGTTAGAAATATAATGAAACTAGCACTGCCTCCCAGAGGCAACCCACTGTCTTAAATAAGCATTTTAATAATCCTCCTGTGGATTTTGGAACAATTTTTTCTGACCTTTATTTAAAGACCACCAACACAGCAATTGAATATGATTGGTCAACCTGTGTGAATTATCTTTAACCTAGAGTCAGTTTTCTTTATTTTGTTGCCTAATTTCTTCCTCTTTACTTTTAAATACAGCTGTCCTTTCAGGGGACTTCTTTTCTTCATCAAAATCTGCTGCATTTTTCTGTCTTCCTGTGGCTATTAATCTCTTGTTTTGTTCTCCCTAAAGCTTTTTTTAGCCAGCTCCTCATATTTAGACTTTTTTTCTTTGTTAGAACCAGCTTTTAAAACTAAAATATTTTGTCGCTCTCCTAGGAATCAATTTAATACCTATTAAGAAAATAGAGGACTGAATTCACTCCCTGTATAGCCACAATCACATTCAATGTACTTGTTGGAGGAAATTGTTTGATACTACAGAAGTTGTCCCCTAACACTGTTGCTGTATCTGGAGCAAGGGTTGAGTCTCAGTGCTGAGGTTGATGGAGGCAGGGGTTCCATCCCTGGGTGTGCAGCTCTGCCTTGTAAAGCCTGCAAGATCTGCACTGTTGAGCAAGGACTGCAGGATTAGATGAGCCAGACTGAAAATTCATCCACAGCTGTGCATGGACAGTCACTCTCCCCCTGGGTTTCCTCTTCTTTAAAAGAAAAGAGGTGGTTCTTCCCTCCAATGTCAAATACTGTTCCAAGCTTGACAAACTGCTGCTGACAACCATAGCCACCACACACAGAAATGATCTGTCAAAAGGTAAGAGATTTTAGAGTAGTAGTTCTTCAGCCCTAATTCATACTTTTAAAGAAGAGGGATATATATACAGCTGCTTTGCTGTCAAAGACATGAAGATTTGGAAGGTGCCTTTTATCCTCCCACATTTAGCATATGTCTTAGCCATGCATAAGACTTTTCCAGAGTGGAGGGAACATAAGAGGAGGAGGAGGGGCAGGGAGGAGGCAAGATTTTCTTCCTTTATAAGAGGCAATCTGAAGTGATTATAGAAATACTCACTTTAGCTGTATATATTTTTGAAGACAAGCCTTGTTCATATCAATCAAAACAGAGTGGCAGCAGACTAGTGCTGCTTTTCACAATCTGATGCAGCCCCTTGACATGTTTGCTCAGTTGTGGAGGGGCTCTAATGTCACAGGCACAGCTGGTTTCCCACTCAGCTATCACACATAGCAGTGGGGTGCTCTCCTCCACTGCAGGTGCCTCTAACATCAGCACAACAGGTATTCCAAAGGCCCCAGGTTTTCTGTGGGCCCATTGCCTCTCCCATTTTGCCTCCATCTTACTAAGCTGATAGATAAACTGTTCATGAGGCTTCTTTTTTAGAACTTGATTACTCAATTCCAGCCACTGGTGATTCCAAATGAACGAGATCTTGGGAACCAGCCATTTTGCATGGAGATATTGCAAATCTATTAATGGTAGAGGAAAGCAAAGAAGGGTGGTGGAACCAGGAGAGACCTGGGCAAAAAAATGAAAGCACTGAATGACATCCAGGTAGAAAGTGATGCAGAGTTAGTCATCTGAAGAAGCAGAGGGTGAGAGTGGCATGTGAAATTCCAATTTTCTGCTTTCTGAGCTCATTTTAATCTGTTATACACAGTGCTCCAACTGTTAGACCTACTAAACCATTTCCACTGATGCCAATGCCAACCATTCTATTACTTCCAGTGAGAATACAGCTGGGCTGATATAGAATAACTTTACCCTAGAAAGCATCATTTGAAAACACTTAATTTACATTTTTAAAGGTGTGTTTTGTGGATGAACAATCTTTGTTGACATCTCTTTGGGTTGCAACTAAAACTGAAGCACACCTAGTTTTCTGTTAAGATTAGGTAAACTCTAAAACATCAGAAGAATTTTAGAATCACTTTTCTGCCTTGAGTAAAACAGAAAACATAGAGATGAATATTTTAATAGCTGCCTTTTTTATTTCAAATTCGTGACTAGTGGAGGTTTGGTGGCAACATTTTTTGGCAAGTTCTGACTGTATAGGAATTGTTTTGTATCTCCTTGCATAGCATGAGGCAAATTAAGAGATGGCTATATATAGTTTTTATCTATAGCTGTTGAGAGTGGACAGTCAGTGGTTGTCATAGAGAATGGTTTGGTTATATTTGTGTGTCAAATGTTGACTGTTCTGGAAGCAATGTCTCTGTATCCACCATAAGCAGTGCTGGTCATTCTTCAAGGTCTAAAAATTTAGCAGGTCGGTCCTGGGACTGATGCAGAACCATTCCATCCTAGACTGACATCCTTGGCCTCAGCCTTGAAATGCAGGATTGACCCTCTCATGACTACTGCTGAAATTCCACAAGGAAGGAATCAGTCACCACTGTCCCTTGTGGAGGAGGGCGGCAAACTCTGGGGGTCAGGTAAGTGCCGCATACAGAAATAACAGCATGGAGAGTCCTTCAGCTGGTAGGGAGCTCTGAAACACCTTCAGATATTGTGAGCAAATTAGCCCCAGTCATGCAAAGGTCCATGAAAAGGCAGAAATCAAGGAGATTTCTAACCTTGGAGAAGGCCTAGGACATGGTCAAGGCAGGACTTTCAGGCACAAGAAGGACAATTTTTCTGAAAAGCACTGTAAATTCTCTATAGTATGACATCATCATCAAGTAGGTACATCTATGAGTGTGTTCAACAGCAAATTTAGCAAGAGAAACTTGTGCATGCCATGCAGCCACACTCTCACAGGCTGCTTATACCTTCCCACCTGAAAGCTGCTCTTTGGAATGTTGTTTTATCACTTCTTCCCAGCAGCTGTGTAAATCCTACGGTCTGATATTCTGGCACAGGAGAAAGGACTTGAAGAAGAGGAGGTGTAGAGCACACTAGTCATTCAGTGGATAAATGTGTCAACACTGGAGTGCACTGAAAATTATGTCTCTGGGAAGAGTGCTAAGAAAAATAGACATACTCAGGTGGTCTGTAGCTCCTCAAGAAGCTTATTCAGTCCCTCCATCAAGATGCTGCAAAACAAAGCATTTGCATCTTTGGGACAGAGAACCTGGGAATGAGGTGTGGTAATGAGAAAGTCTTACAGAAGCCAATGCAGTAGATCCCAGCTTCAATGTGGTTTTAGCAGACAGATAGACACAGCTAGTTTATAATTGGCATTTCTTGGAACTCAGAGGCAGACCCCAGATTGTGACTGCCATTTTAAAATGCTGCAACACATAATAAAAAGAGTATGGAAAAACTGCAATAATCTACATTACTTGTGACATCTATACAGTGGCCATTTACAGTGCCAGAGAAATTAAAGTAATTATAAGAGGCCTGCCAAGTTGTTCAGAATGAATGTACACATATTCTCAAGTGTTAGAAACAGACAAAAACATCATATATGGCAAAAAATAGATTGCACTAAAAAGTAGTCATCAGCCTCTCTAGGAGCAATTTAGGCCAAATTCAACATGCAGATGGCATAATCTCCACTATGATCTTCTGGAAAGATTTGACAGAGGTGGGTGCTTTGTTGACTGTCCTTGCACAAGGTCACGGAGCTGACAGTATTCTGCTATTCCCATTGTGAAAATAAATACAAAAAAGGCATCAGAAGGAAAGGCAGGCTTTACATGACTCCCTCAGTCACCTACCCAATTAAAATTGTGCTAGTTGAAAAATCATCAGGCATTCACTATAATGGCTGTAGACACTTGGAAAAAAACCCAGTGGGATCCTAGTACTTTAATCATACTATTGATCTCCCTTTGCCTATATCATTGTGGTATTCTGGATATTTTTGTCTGTGTGAATTTTTTTTCTTTCTTTACATAACCAGCTAAGAGTTTGCATTCAGCTTCTGCATAAAACACAGAGGACCAAAACTGTGCTCTTTGTACAGCTACAAGCAGCCCACACAGCATTAAAATGACCATCATTTTGCTGGTCATGTCATGTGTGGGTGGCAATATGTAGAATTATCCTTTAAGGGCTAGTCTCCCTAAGTTAACCCAGGATGGAATAGGAGACCAAAATAAATAGCTATTTTCTATTTAACGTTTCTCAGGAAAAAAACCCTATCATAAATTACAGAAATGACATCATGACCATGAAGATAGCAAGTGAGTAACTGAAATGCATTGTTTTAGTGCACCTGGTTTATATTTCTAACTAAGAACTAGTTCACCATTTCACATTTCTGACACACAGAAGTCTCTGTTAAACATCCAAACCACCCATTTCTTCAATTAAGATGTGAAAGCTAGTAGTACATATTTTGTGGCATTTTTAATAAGCCCTTTAGCAGGCCACAAAAGATCAAAACCAAGAAGTAATATAGCTTTACTAGGAGATTGTTCTGGCATTTATGCATCATGTTAAATACATCAGAAAACAAAGGCAGTTTGAGAACAGTTCTCTTCCTCCTAATGCATCAAACAGGGCCTGAAATTATTCACTTTAGACTCAGTGAAAAAGCCCCATTACGTTTAATGTGTTGCATCAATTGTTGTTGACTAAAATGTCAATATTTACAGTTGCCACCAGGAAACATCAAACTGTCACAGCACTTGCCTTTTGACAGCAGAAAACTAGCTCTCCTTGGTTAACACCACATGGAAGGTACTGGGAATAGCAGTCACAGTGGGGATAACAGAACGCTTGATGAAATCCAGGCACTGAAATCCACAGTGCTTTTCTCTTCAGAGGCACTCCTAATGCAATAGGTCTACAGAGGCACAGTAAGTAACTCCCACATCAACCCCTATTACATAAAATAATTAAGTCTACATCAATGATTTGGAATAACAGACCATTGCCACAGGATCAATGTTGTGCACTTTGAAGAAGAACGAACCTGAGCTGCACCATGCCATTTATTTTCCATAAATGCTTTGGCTTTGCCTTGCTGTTCTTGCATCTGCAGGAGCCCATTATCCTGGATAATATTCTGTTCCATTGACAATTGTATCTTATTTCTGTCCTTTAAGTAGCCACTGCTTTGAGGATCTCTCATTATGTGATGCAATTTTCATCACTGAAGCTCCTTTAACTTTTACTGCTAGGAGTACATTTTTATATTAACCCCTGCAAGTATCCAGAAACACCAGCTCAGAGTCAGCAATCTGGTAGAATTTTGATGGCTGCAGCAGGATGATCACTGTACAGAGCTTGGGAACCAACTGATTTTTATTTAAGTGGTCAGCAGGGACAATAGTAATCCCAGGACTCAGAAGAAAATGAGTAGATTTAGGCTTTTCCCACATGCTGTGTTCTCAATAATACAGCTTTCACTAAAAGAAAAAGAAAAAAACTTCTAGCCCTTCCAGTTGCAAAAATAGTCTTCTCTAAGTAAATCCCATCGCTGCTGTTTTGTTGAGTCTGCAGCCAGCCAGACTGAAACAATAGCACCCAAAGAGCCCACAAGTCCCTGGTTGCATCTTAATGGGCTGTTTGTTAACTTCAAAGCTGACCATTTAAATGCTAACATTATTAGGCAAGTAATACAAAACATAAGCACCCAGCTTGAATCATTAGCATTTAATTGCCTAACATTTTCTCCTGTTTAATCTACAGCACTGTGCAAACTGGTCTTAATTTTGGTTTTGAACAGTTATGCTGCCCTGTGTGGAGGGACTCATGAAGAAAAAGGAAAATATTTTAGCTTGCAAAAACCTGTGTCTTTTAATGTCACACACAATGCAGCTTTACTCTAAAGTTTTCTCAGCTTTTGTTTTTGTTGAGGTTTCTCTTTGGGTTTTTTTTGTTTGGTGTGTTTGGTTTTTTTTTTCATTTATGTTATGTTCCTTGACTGGATTGCTTGTTACCTACTCTGGGCAAGGACTGTTGTAAAGAAGTAAGTGAAGATTCAACTGCTAATGAAAGAGTTCAGAGTTGTTTCCTCTCTTCTTTCTTTGAGCAAATGGAAAAAAAAGCCCTTTCTACTGCTTTTTCAAGGTGGTGTAAAGGTCACTGACAATAGCTCCCCTATAGATGCCAATGTGTGACATTTTACCTGAATACAACAAAAACATGATACGTTATGGAAAAATTCAAATTCTTTCCTAGATAAAGCTGTTTCCAAAATGTGACTTGTTCCTTAAAATAAAGTACAGAATTTAACTCTTATCTCCAAATCTTATCTGAAACTTAGAACATGTCTCCTGAATGTAAAAAACTACAAAAACGTTAAGTAACACAAATAATGTAAAATACATACTATGAGACCTGGACTAAGACTAAGAGACTAATGTCTAAACTGATTAAAGTAAAATGATGATTTGAAGTTTCAGTTTTCAGCAACTGAGTTTAAGCCTGGAGTGTGAGGATAGAAATTCCATCAAATCTACCCTTACAAAAAAATAATCCCTAAACTCCTTTTTATTACTGAGAGACACCTTGTTGTTAATTTCAGAGGCAATGAGAAAGATGACAAAACCAAGCAATTGTGGTGTATTTTTGACATTTTGTCCTCTGAGATTTCTGTTCTACTGTTCAGGGTTTTTTTTAGTGCTTCTCTGGTGTCTGGTCTTCATTGTTAAAAAAGCAAGATTTTTTTTCTCTTGATCTAGGAATTGTTTTCTATCCCAAAGAAAAAGCATAATGAAAACAACATTCCAAAGTTTCTCTCCAAGGTAAATTCACCTAGACCAAGATCATTTCCCACCTGAAGTTAAGACTAGAGTAAATTTACCTGGAAGGAAATATTACCCAACTGCTCCTCACTGGGTGCCTTATTCCCACTTCCCTGCAGTTCAAAATGCAACTTTTTTGGTTCTGTAAAGAAGCCCTGAGATAGACGGACATATCAAACCCATGTATGCAGAAGAACAAAGCTGCCATGTGGCATGTTTAAATTTATTTTTTTTTAATTATATTTTCACTCAAAGATTAATTTATGGAAGATTATTTTATATTAAACCTGTAAAGCTCCCTGGATTCACCATTACACAATGTTAGCCTGTGAGTGTTACACTGATCCATGTGAAGAATTTTGTCTCTGGACCAAGAAAGCATTACAAGGCAGACTTCCTGTCCAAAAGAGTTACAAGGTGGAGATTCCAGCCATCCTTCAGAAGAAGCCAAAGAAGATTGCTGTAAAAAAAATCTGAAATTAGTGACTTCAGGATTGGAGTTTGGACAAAAACTCAGGGTGATGTAAAGCAAAAAGGATGGAAAGTCAAAAGATAGGGTCCTAGAGACTGGACAGCAAACTGATTAAAGTGTTACTCCATCCCTGGCTGCCTGTAGACCTTCTCCTTTCTCTCATCCATGACAAGAAACCAAACAAATCCCTTTACCAATCTGTAGCAAATTACACTGCATGCCAGTCCCTTTTCCCATTCCCAGGCATGGCTTTCTAAAACCTCTTGTGTGATTCTCCTGGAGAAAGTATGGGCTGAACTTCTGCAAACTAATCTCAGGCTCTGGTGGTTTCACCCCAGATTGGCCGTTTTCATTACACTGACATCTTCAATCCACTCTTTTCTAAACACAGTCATTGGCATTTTATGAATCATCTTCTTGTAGAGTAACATAATATTGAGATGCAGTAATGGAGGATGCCAGCAGATGGTGACATATGTAAATTTCTGTAAAGATTTTGTGTAATAAAAGAGTCTTTAGAAGGTGCAGACACTCTATGTATTTCTGCTTCCATTTCTTGTAATGCATAGGGAAAAAAAATCTTTCTTTCATTATTTCTATCTTGGCCTGCTACAGCTGGTGACAGCTGTTTGGGGACCTATTTCTACCACTCAGATAATTTTGTTTGGCATTGATGCCTAAGTAGCTGCTGCAAACCATCTTGGAAACTCCTACAGAGTGTGTCTACATTATGCTTTTGCTGAGGGTTGTTTGTTTTGCTTTTGCTTTTTTTTTCTTCTTTCTTTGGAGAAGTTATTACCAAGTGCACTGTTTACTGTTCATTGTTGATATCACAGGGGAGCCAGAATGCAAAATAGATGGCTGTAATAGCCACAGGGTAGCATACTGGGGGCCAGCAGAGGAGAAATGCTAATCACATTGCCATTTCCTGGCCCATATGGTCAGGGCTTCAGTACACGATGGTTTGAAATGCTATTATGAGTACAAACTAATATCGATTCTACAGAGAAGACTTTGGCAAATCTATTACCAGCTCTCTTAAACTGCACCTCACTAACAATTTAGGGTAGCTGTTCATCCAGAGAAAAGAAATACAGCTCTGGGCTTGCTTGAACTCTTCTCTGAGTTGACCTTATAGGAGGGAAAACTTTGAAAAGCCACATTAGTACTTTTTCTTGGCAAAAATGAACTGCATATCTGTTCTGAAGAAATTATTTTCTCAAGCAGCAGCCCTGTCCTTGTATCCCAAAGAGGTCTAGCTCACTCATTCAGTGGGAAAACTCTTGTGGCCACGGAAGGCATTGCTGCCCCAGCTGTTATTATCTCCCATCCACTGGAGGCTTTCACCCCAAAATAGAAAGGGCCATGTGTTGCCACACCAGTGCTCTCCAGCAATCTTTCCAAACTTTCCTCTCTGTTGGACCAGATGGACATGTAGGCCTGTGAAGCTGGTTCCACTGGGGAATGTTCTCTGAGGCTTTGGGGTGGATGGCTGGAGGGCAGGGCAGGCAAGCAGAGGCACCAATTTGCCATCCTGTGGCAAAGCAGTCCCAGCATATCTGCTGGGGCTCTGCAAGGCTGCAGTGGTGCTGCCCACAGGGCTGTTCTTTGGTGTTAGCACCAACTGCTGGCATCCACAAACACTGAAGAAAATAACACGAGTAGCCTGTGGTGGCTGAGGAACCAATGCATTCTGCTCAACCAAAGAAAGGTTTGTATTCCTACCAGGCATTATCCCACAAAGTCAGACCAGGGAGAGGAAGAACTTGAGGACAATCAGTAAATAATTGAAATGGACTGTGGCAGTACACAACATTAAAGCAACCAGAATGGAGACAATTTTAATTTCAGATGTGGTCAGAGTCATCAGTGCACACAACCTGTGCACAATCCTAATGTGAATCAGGCTGTTTTGAATTCACTTCTCCCTAGTCAGCTACCTTTCATTGCCCTAAAAGGTGATCTTTTCCTGGTACTATGCTCTACTGGCCCCACAGCTACCAGATATGAGCAAGTGGTATTCTCAAAACTTCTTTACTCTTCAGGTTCCTAAACCATGCAGTCTCCTTCAGGCTACACTTCATTTTGTCAGGTGATGAAAATAGGAGGTCTTCTCCATTTCTAGGTAGCCCTAGGAGATGCATGTGTTTCTCCATTCAGGAGCACAGAGGAGCCAGCCACTGCTGCCACTTGAGCATAGAATCTCTTTAGAAGAGATTCACTTTGAAAACCTGGTCTTAAATGCTTGTAAGGTGTGAGGAAGGTAAAATTTAGAAGAACGCATACTGATCTAAATCCACCTCTATTGCTGTGGATTGAGTAATTTTCAGTCTTTGGGATTAAGTTTTCCTTAATAGTACAAAGTGTACACTTTCAGGTCTGGGATTATTCTGCCTGGAAAGATGCTTCCTTGCCATGCAGTCACTTTTTACAGTCCTTTGTATCTCTAGTTTGACTGTCCCTAAATGGCATTTACCCACAAAGCTATTGCTACATAGCATGTGTTCTTCTGCCTGGCAAGCTGAGTGTCCATTATCACTGATATTTTTGTACCACTCATCATGACCTCAGCAGCTCTAGATTATCCTAAAATTTTGCCTCAATGTGTAATTTTTCCTGTGTCAAAGACTTGTCTCTTTCCATTTATGGCCCTTGCAGTGCATTTTGGGGTTGGCTTTTTTTGCTGCGTAGTCCTGGGAACACATACACACATAAAATTGTTTTTCTGTAACATGCAGGTCATTGAAGAAATATATATCCTGTTGTGAGGTTACAGAGCACTGCACTGCAGTCATCTTGTTGCTCCATTCAGAATAAATCAGAGAGGAAAGTGTATAATTAGGAGCACTGTGGATATTTGGAGAAATGAGGACATCATCAATGAAGACATTGATGATAGAAAGCCTAGCAGAATTTGTAGTGTGAGTAGGTGTGTATTCTCCTCTTCAAATTTACACTTAGTAGGAATAGATTTGGTAGCAGGGCTGGCTTCAGGGAAAAATAAAGCAGCCAACTGCCTGTAATGGGCAGCAAAGCAAGCCCCTCAGAAAGGGCTGATCATTGTCCTGTGGTGTGAGAGCAGCACCACTGGCTGAACTAGGGGTGTGAAAATAGATATTTGGAGAAATGAGGACATCATCAATGAAGACATTGATGATAGAAAGCCTAGCAGAATTTGTAGTGTGAGTAGGTGTGTATTCTCCTCTTCAAATTTACACTTAGTAGGAATAGATTTGGTAGCAGGGCTGGCTTCAGGGAAAAATAAAGCAGCCAACTGCCTGTAATGGGCAGCAAAGCAAGCCCCTCAGAAAGGGCTGATCATTGTCCTGTGGTGTGAGAGCAGCACCACTGGCTGAACTAGGGGTGTGAAAATAAATCTGCCTCTGGTGAGAAGTACTAGGCAATGAAAAGAATAAAGGCTTTGCTAGTTGGGCCTGGCAGGAAGGAAGGCAGCAGAGGAGAGGTGGCAGTGGTAACTGCCTTAGCTTCCCTGTGCCAACACCTGCCTGTCCCATACACTCTCACTGTCTGTCCTGTGCTGCCCCAATATTTCAGTTTGCCTCTACTGCTGACAAACTGTGAGCCAGCTCTGTCCTGGGGGCACAGTGAAGTCCTCTCCTTGAATGGAAAGCTCTGGTTCTCCTCCATCCTGACTCATAGCACTGTGTTGTAAAGGATCAAGCCCTTCAGACGAGGTTTTTCCCACCATTCTCATTTTCTCAACTTTACTTTCACCATGTTGCAGTGCCATCATACAGCACACAAGAGCGACAGCTTTGTGTATCCCATGTCATTGTCACCACTACTTAATTCTTGAGTTCAGAGTTCTGCTGAGGCACAAAAGCCCCTGCTCACTGCAAACAACATCTTGGTAGGATATGGGTAGAGTGGGATAATTTTGAGATGAATTGTAGGTATAAGTTAACTATGGTTTTTAGGATACATTTTGGCAATATGGCCAAGCTGATGTACAAGTTCACCAGTGACTAAAGGGTAAAACTGTGATAACTTTTCTTTTGACTCCTCCTTTCTCCATCCTCCCCTTTTCCCCCTCCCCATCTCTGACCACAGTCATCAAGTTTCCCTCCTGATTCTGTTACAATGGCTCATCTGACCTCAAATGAAACTGCTTTGTCTTGTCCTTTTTGCCATCTAATTGGGCTGCTGTGTCTTGCTGTGTGACTTACATGAGTATGAAAGTCATCTCAAAGTGAGCAGTGGGAGAGCATGGCTGGGAGCAAGATGGATGGAGGTTTTCAGGAGTGGAGCTGGGCCTGCTACTTTCACAGTGGTATGTTATTTGTCTCAAACCATATCATAAGGCCAGACTAATTGTGCCATGTGCTGGACAGACATCTCTTCATTAATTTGAAAATTTCATAGTACAAAAGAGTCACTGAATCAGCTGGGCTGGAATGGACCTTGGGATGTCTTTCAGTCTGCGCACAGCAAGGTCAGAGGGACCATCAGAGGTCTCTTTTGCTAAATGTAGGCCAATGGACTTAAAGCCATTTTGGCTGCGNGACTAATTGTGCCATGTGCTGGACAGACATCTCTTCATTAATTTGAAAATTTCATAGTACAAAAGAGTCACTGAATCAGCTGGGCTGGAATGGACCTTGGGATGTCTTTCAGTCTGCGCACAGCAAGGTCAAAGGGACCATCAGAGGTCTCTTTTGCTAAATGTAGGCCAATGGACTTAAAGAAACCCCATTTTGGCTGCAGGATTTGCCTGCTGACAATCCATAGAGCATAAAAGTACCTAGACTGACATGAAAAGAAGTGAGTGGATTCAGCCTCCCTGCAATTTCATGAAAGACATCCTCTGTGCAAGTGGTATTCATGGCCTCGTATTCTCCTTCTGAATCTGCAGGTTTTCAGAACGGTTCTCTTGGTACACACTTTCCTCTATAAGGTGTCCCTTGAATGCTGTTTTCCACAGTAAATCCTGGCAGGTTTTGCTGAGAGAGAATGCAAAGATGTTCATACCTCATAAATACATAAGGCAAAGGATGTCAGGGAAGGGAAATATTCTCTCCATTCTATAAAGGAAAGCTTTGCTGAATCTTTTTTCTCCTCCAGAGTCCCAGAGAACATGTGCAGCAGAGTAGCAATGGGGACACCAACCTCCTGAGGCTCAGCCCAGTGCTTTTCCTGTAAAACTATTTTTCTTCAAAGCTGTCATCTAGGAGGATTTTGTTAGCTGCTCACAGCTCTGAGATTTGTTGGGGACTTTTGCTTAAGCTCATTCTCTTTCTTGAATACAAGTGTGCATTTGTTTCCTTGATCTGCTATCACACAATTTCCTTTTAAACAGAGCTTACTGTGCAATCTTATGTCAGCCTTTGCATTTGTTCTTGTGCCATGCGCAGATTTTTCTTTGCCTGGTGTGCCTCCACACACTTTATGGAGATTATAGCTGCTCTAGTTTGTGCTATCACTGCTTTGCTCACCTCATTTTTAAAATCAACTGTAATTCTATTAGAAATTATTCTTTCTGCAGGATGTTCCAACATCAATATGAAAGGTATTTGAAAGGCTGTTACGAAGCAATCAGATGCCTTGCCTTCTTTTGCCAGCTGTTGGGAACACATGATGACCAAGTGCAGAGTTTTCATATGGGTGCAGCAATCTTCTAATGTTTTGATTGGAACACTCATTTTATTCACTCTCTGTAAGTTCAAAGGTGAATGAATTTTGTTAATCCTATTCTCCTTCACAGTGTGACTTCAGATTTTCAGTTTTTCTCCACTGGAGACATTTTTCTCTTGTGCTAATATGCACTGAAATATTCTGCCTGGCTTGTTCAGTATTTCCCTAGGAATCCTTCTAGTCTTAGTGCTTGGGTGGATAATTTCACCCATTCATTGTTATTGCTCTCACTTACCATTTGATAGCTGACATCCTTTGCCCATCCTCATTTATGTTCTCTTTGCAGCTGGTATAGGAAGAGACCCTTTTGACTTCTCGTGTTTGCCAAAATTCATGGGCTTCAGGGCTCTGTGTTAGGAGTGAAAATGGAGGAGAGAGCTGGGTATCTTTTAGGTAATACCTTTCTACTTGTGTGGCCCTTACTGTTGAAAGAATTAAACACTGGGAGGCAAGGCATTTGCTCATAGTTCAAAGTAGGTTTCTGTCAATATTCAGCTTCAAGCTCTTGATTTTTTTTTTCAGGGCAGTGTTTCTAGGAAAAAAAGAAGGGGAGGTGAGTTCCTGCCTGTGTTTTCTCACAGTTGCCCCCACTCAAAACCAGTCATATCCAACTATGAAAAATTTCTTAGTGACTTCATTTTGTTCCTCTGTAGGAAGGCAGAGATGCCTGTAATGGTTGGAAAGAAAAATGTTTTTTTCTGTGAGAGATATGACTTTATTACCACAAAGGAAGAGCTGCAACTGAATTCATTGGAGTCCATGATATTTTCCCACCCTTTGACTATACTCTTAGTGCACCAAGAGTGCCCCTTTTGGGAAATATCTACAGTGCCCATTCTAAAACACAAAATTGCTGACTATATTCCATCAGTTGGTTCAGAAGGGTGGACAGGTTCTCCAGTATTTCACTGTGATGGAGCAGCCCTGCTTTCTGCAGCCTTAATTAACAGTAATAAAAGATACAGAAGCAATAACACAAGTGCATCACCAGTAGAGACAGTGACATGCTCTGGCTTTTCAACTTGACTGCTTTTTCTGCTCATCCTTCCCAATGCTAATTCCCCAAATTAACTTTGCAGTGAACATTTACCACTCTGGTAATATGGCTGCATCTGCACTCACAGTTATCAGAAGGTGTGGCCAAAACATTTCCTGAATCATTGCCTGGTCTCTGCACTAAGGATGTGTGAAAGGATTTTGGAAGGTCAGACACTTTCTGTGTAAACAACATTGAATGTCCTAAAATACACTGTCTCCACTGTGAATTCCAAAAGTTTTATTCAGCACTTATGTTAGCAAAATTTACTTGCTCAGAGGCATGTGAAAGACAAAGGCAAAGTGGGTTAGAACATGGCCAGACCTAATTCAATTTTGTATTTAAGTGATTATCCTCAGGAAATTTTTACTCAGTACTACTAATTTTAAAATTAATTTCTTAGGAAAGAGATAGAAAAAAAAGTAATTTATATATAACCCAAGAACTACCATGGCACTGGAATAAAACACAGTGCAAAGATGTCTGAGCACCTTGTTTAGTGCTTGTAAATAGGCTGAATTCTAACTCATGCTTCTGTTTAAATGGGCTATTCCACAGGTCATAATTCTCGTTTCCTGCAGCCAACTTGTCACCTGGTTAATATTGCAAAGATTTACCCTAAATTCACAAATGCCAGTTTAAAGTGTCAAGGCTCCTTTAAAAGAAAAATAAAGTTAACCTGGGCAAAATGAATAATACATATTTTATAGCCAAAAAGTGGATTTCTTTTAAGTTCCAGAAGAACTGCAAGTTCCTGCAGCCTGTGATTGCAACAATATTTTTTCCTAAGGAAGGCATTTATACCTTGATATCCAATTCCTTAAGGTATGCCTACACTTATAAATTTTAGTATATTTCTTCTCCATTCATTGTGTAGTTTGGCAGAAGTTGGGAACTATGTAAATTTTTACTTTATAGCTGCTGAAACACAAGGAAAAAATATCACCCCTAACACATCCTGTGAAGCAACAGTCCTTGATTTTTCTCCCAAATTAAACAAAACCAAAACACTTATAAACTGGTGCCCCAAATTCTGATAGTGTTTCTTTCCACAAGAAAGCAGTGCCTCAACTCTGTGGTTCCTAATGGCCATGCTGGTTTACAAACATTGTCACACATGACAATAGGATGTAATGTAATGTAAATCTCATTTTCAGATTTTAATTAACAAGAAAAGATTGTAGAAATGGCAAAGATGACTGCAGTATCTGAAGATTGCAGTTCAGTTGTTTTCAGTTGAAAGATAGATAGAAGCTCTTATCAAAACAGGTCATACAATGCCACTCGTGGGCTGAAATTGAAATTTTCAGTGATTTGGAAGATACGCAGTCCTGTTGTTCTGGGATAACATGCCTATGATTCACTGCCTCAAAAGCAATCACAGATCAGCAACTCCTTTCTGCCCCCAGCCACTCTATCCCATGTCAGAGTGAAGGTCACAACAATGCTCAGCAGGCTGGTGAATGCCTGGGGATTTTGTGGCTTGTGTTTGTCAGGAGTATGTGAACACAAGTTTGTCATCTAGTTTTCAAGTGCACAGGGCTTACATCCATAGCTATTGCAGGGTAAAAGTAGTTAGGGGAAGCTGTGTCATGGAGCATAAGAAGGCACCCTCTGTCTTTGTCCAAATGTACTTGCATTTGTAGACTGAAGGTCCCGTGGGCAGTGAATTTAGGGAATGTCTGCCCAAAGCAGACGCAAGTGAGAAAATTTCACATAATTCATTCCCAAAACCAAAAACTCACAGTCAAAAGTAAAAAAGAAATTGAGCACTTACAAATACATAGGTAAATCATCCATTTCCAGTCTCTGCTGACCTTTGTGAGGGGATGGAGCAGCACAGGAGGTGGAGAAGCAAAGAGTAATGCTCTTCTGCTGCCCTTTGCCACCCACTGATTTTCCTGCCAGGCTGCTTCTGAGTGTTGCTGTTCCAGGGTGGGTCCCTCATGGGCAGACCCAGTTAACTTCTGCCCTTCACAGAGAGGAGGACTTCAAAGGAAAAAGGGTAAATAAAAAAGCTGTGAAGCAGCTCTTTTGCAAGGAGAATGCGTCTGCCAGATTGGGAGAGCTGTATCAGCACTGAGAAAGAAAAGTCAGAGGCCACAGTGACTTCATAAAGCCATGCCATGGAGGGACACTTTGGGAGGGTGAGGAGAAGACTGATATGAAAGGAGAAGTGAGAAGGGGAAGGTATACAGCAGTAGAATGGAGGTGCAGAAGGCCCAAGAGAAGAAGATTTAGCTGCTGATGTGTTTTTTGAGGAGAGGAATGGCCTTGGTCTTGCTGAGGGAAGACCACCAGATGTTTGAAAGTGATATGTGTTTGATTCTGGTATGAGTGTTTGTGCTGGGCCTTGGGTGTAAATACCTACATATCACTGGTCCCCCTGCAGGCTGTGCCTCCTCATCCCATGGGGATGGATCAGCTAATCTGGAGTGTTTGGAGCAGCAATCTATTTCCATGTGTTCTGGAGGCCATGGAACACTTACCTCAGTGGATACTACACCCTCTTATACCTTGAGACACACTGATACTCTCACTTAACCTCCTCTGAAATTTGTTGGTTTATTAGTTAATTCTTCTGGGTTTAATTTCCTCCTGCCCCACCCCCCCTCCAAAAAGTGCTGTCCAATATTACTGCTGCAGTAAGAAAATCAGTGGGTGTCCCAGGTCTGGAGCTACCTGGACACAACAGAGCTCAGGGGCTTGTGCTGAGGACATCTCTTTAAACAGAGTTGCCCTAAATTGTAAAAAATTTCTTGATTTTGAAAGAAGTAATTGGATAATTTGCCAGAAGTTTGTCAAAACTTTACTGATCTCCCATTTCTGGTTCTCTTCTGAAAAGGGGGGGAAAAAAGTGGTTTTTTCTATGTATTCTGACTTTTTTTTTTTTTTGGTAGAACATACATCTATGGACGTCCTTTGGTATAAATATTTAAAATTTTTCCTTTGACTGCTTTGAAGTAAATGCTAATATGTACTCTTGCCCCCCTCCTGAATGCCAACATGCTCTAGGAACCATGTTTGTATGTCTATTGCTACCATGTGAAGTGAGAGTCATGCAAAAGATATAAAAGAAGAAGGCTTTAATATAAAGAAGTCAAAAGCAGAAGAGGAGCAGTAGGAATGACCAGCTCTGAGTGGAGGGAAGTTCCAGAGAAGCTGACTACAGAAGCAGTAGAAAGGAAGGCAGAAAGGGAATCCCATTTTCTCCCCCAAATGCTCTGTGACGATGTTGGAGGAAGGAGGCAGACAACAAACACAGGATCCATGTTTTCTGCAATGCCATCTGTTTCTACATCTTGCAGGGCATTGCTACATACAGCTGCTGCCACCAAATGCCCAGCTAATTTTAGGGTTCTTATCTGTGCCTGAGCTTGGGTAAGTAGTCTCTCAGCCTTCATTTGCAGGAGATGACACATGAGCTCTCCCACCTGCTGTAGATTTCCTGACAATGTCCCTTGGGAGACCATAAAGGCAGCTATGCAGTTGTGGGATGAGAAAGAAGGGTTATACAATTAATTAGAAATTGCAAAGTTGTCAGCAGCATAGGCTGTAGTAAGTAGTTTGTTTTCAGCCCAGGGAGGAGTTGACTAGCAAAATAAATTTAAAAACCCCCAATTCTTTGAATGGAAGGGTGCAGCAAATTCATCTCTGTTTGTGTAAAGAAGCAAAGGAGGATAAAGCAAAGCTTGTGAACAATGCAAAATAGCATAGTTATAGGAAAAAAGAATGAACTGTCTTAGGAACACAGACTGTGCCAATCTCTGGACAATGGAGCCCCTCACTCCTGGGTAGAGGAACTTGCCACTGAAACAAGAAGAAGTTGCATCCTGGGAACGTGGAGATCTGTATGTGTAGGACTTCTGCTTGTTTTCTTGCTTATTCATATGCATTGGTAGGCATGGAAGGAGAAGAGGAATTGCCTATCCATATATTCAATGAGACTGTCACCTTAGCTGGATGTGTGTGTGGAGAATGCCCTAAACTGTACTGGGAACAGTTGTAATTAAATTGCAATTTGTCCATGATTTGGAGTGTGGATGTGTACCAGTGTTTGTCAATGTTTGAACCTTTGAGAAAGGTGGAGAAGGGCCTGAGAAAGAGACATTTAAATCCAGGACAAAACATTAGTAGTCAAAAAATTAGAATGGAAAGAAATTGACAGCAAAATACTGAACTGCATATAGACTTATGAGTTCCATATGGGTATGCCTGCAGAAAAAAAAGTAAAGAAGCCTTCATCATAGTCTCCTTGATGAAAACCACCTGTTGATGGAAGCTGAGATTCAAATAAAATAAACAAGTCTATCTTAAGAAAGTAAAAGAATGCCACTAAGAATGCCTCATGATGTAAACTGAGAATGCACATTCACCTTGAATACTGCTTACAATTCTGGGCACAGCATTTCAAAAAGGGTAAAGCAAATGGATCCAGAGAAGGACAAGGAAAAAAGTATCAGAGGAATAGCAAAATGTCTCCTGTGTGCATGGTGATTATAAAGGTGAATGCTTTAGAAAGGAGCAAATAAATTATGACACAGCATAAATGTATCCAGTACTGACTAGAACAAAGAAGGTTAGACAGAGGCACCTGTTTGCTTTCATACTAGAAAAAAAATTACAGAGACACCATAAACGATAAGGAAAACAATTTAAAACTGTTAAAAGGATAGTTCTGGAGGCATAAATAGCATGCAGCTGTGTATAGACTGCAGTAAAACATGACTGAGAAAAAGAGATTAGTAGGATTCCAAAGAGTACTTAAGACCAGATCTCCAATAGTATTCAGGTGACTAACTCCTACTGAAGCACATGTAGTAACTTCAGTTAGCTGTGAGCTCAGTTTTGGGACATTCTGAACATGCTGGCTGTAATCCAGTGAGATCCATGCTTTGCTCTCAGCAGGTAAATATTGTCTCTGATGAGTGCAGCAGAAATTATACCCCTGAGGTTAAGCACACACTTATATTATTTGCTGGACCTGCACAAGCATGTTCAGTACTGAGCTTTCCATAAATAAAATGCCCACAATTATTTAACCTAGGGGGAAAAATTGCTTCATTGAAGAACATCCTGTGATCTGTATATGTTTAACTGTAACAATAGCACTCATATAATGATGTACAAGAGCTGACTCAAATATAAGGAAGAATTGAGCACCAACTGGAAATACATGCTGGTTGTTTATTTCACTGACAAGAAAAATGTTACATAAAAAAAAATCCTTTAGCTTAAAGCTGCATTTCACTGTCTGACACTCTATTTTGGAAGAAATGAATAGTCTCTTGTCAGTATGCCTTAGTGAAAAACCAAAAGAGAATAATTTTTTTAAAAATACACCCCCACACCTAGAATATTTAAAGAGTCAAATTCGTGAATCAAATATAGTAATAGTTTAGAAAGTTTGAAATTCTGGTTCATTGTTACTGAGATCTGTTGGTATTAGTTACAGGGTATGTGTTCCTTGGTGGCAAAATGAGCTGCCCTTCCTCCACTGCCCTTCAGCCCTTTATGTTCTGCTCCCACACTCATTCAGATGTGCCAGCACAACTGGTTGTGGGATCATTTCATGGACCAGATTAGGGAGATCTGTGTTGAAAAGCAAACAAACAAACAAAAAACAAGAACAAAAGCCTTTTTTTCCTGGTGTTTTTCTTTTTGCCCTGGATTGTAAAAAGGGTCTGAGACACAGAGTGTTCCACAAACAATTGCATTGCCTCAGTCAAGGAGACAGCAAACTGCAGCAGAGGGGCAGCAGCTGGCTCAGGGCAGTGCTGAGGAACTTCCCAAGGCAGTTTGGTGAGCAAAAATAATATTTAATTGCCCCAAAAGTCTCTCTCTAGACTCAATTTAGGATTTAATTCCAAAATTGATATTCATCCCATCTCTCTGTAACTGTATTTTTATACATATGTATATATGCACAGAAATCTATATTAAATATTATATGTGTGTGTGTGTGTGTATCTCTAAATTTCAAAAATACTCACTAAGTTGTGAGATTTGTTTTCCTTGAGGTNCAAAAATAATATTTAATTGCCCCAAAAGTCTCTCTCTAGACTCAATTTAGGATTTAATTCCAAAATTGATATTCATCCCATCTCTCTGTAACTGTATTTTTATACATATGTATATATGCACAGAAATCTATATTAAATATTATATGTGTGTGTGTGTGTGTGTATCTCTAAATTTCAAAAATACTCACTAAGTTGTGAGATTTGTTTTCCTTGAGGTAAAAAAAAACAAACAAGAAAAAAAACACAACAAAAAAAAACCCAAAACAAACCAACCAAAAACACACAGGCAAGCTATGTGTTTACAGTCAGAGTTAAAAATGCCTGGGAAAACACACTGCAATGTTTGTAAAGACCTATACAATGGAGTCCTAGCTGCCTGCCACACAAACATTCCTCTTTGTGTATGGATACTTAGCTATGGAGCAACCGAGCAGGAGCGTGGGCAGAGCAGCAGATGGCAGGTCACTCTATTAATATGGAGAATTCAAGCAATTCCAAACATTTTGTCGTGCTTGTGCCCCCATGAGCTGAAGCTGTGTGACAATGGAGCAAACTTCCACGGCTCCATTTTAGGGACAAGGGATCTATCTGCAGATAGACCTAATTAGATATTACCCATTTACTGCCAGCTCCTATTTACTGTAACCAAGGCACCCATTCTTCCCTGCTTGCTGAAGTGTGTTTTGTGTCTGTCAGCAAGGTACTTTGTAGAGCTTATGCACGCTGAGATGCAGAATCAGTCTGTGTGCAGACATTTTCCTTGTCCCCAGGATAAATGGCAAAACAACATGCCCAAGAAAATGAAACAACTGATGGATCTAGAAAGACGACTTTGGTCTCCAGGCTTCAAGACAGCATAGAGTGTGCTGGCCTGTGCCTGTCACTGGAAAGCCTCATTACTAAAGTTTTCCTGAAACACGATAAGAATTGCACCCTCCTTTAAACTATTAGATGACCTGCACTTTAATGTGGTTACCCTTAACCACATTAAGTGGTTTTTCAAATCCTAAATCTTCTTAATATTTTGTTACCCGAGGAGCTTTATTAGCATTCACCTGTCTGAAAATGACTGGGGAACAGAAATGCAAATTACTCCCAGATAATGCAAATACGTGGCATTTTGCAAATGAACCTTGCAAAGCTTATGCACATGTTAGAGCATATTCCTGATGCAGCTTCTATCCTCAATTAAGCTGGTGATGACCATAATATATCATATTGTATGTCAGAGGTTAATTGTTCTCACCTTTTTTTGTCTTTATCTTACCACCTTCTCCTTTCTTCTCTCCTGACCAGTGACAGCACCAGTTGGAAGCAGCTGTCTTAGTTTGCTGTCTTGTGTCAGATGTGTTAAATGCAGGGCTGCTGAAGGTGCAGTTCACATCACTCCAGGGGAATATGTTGAATACCCAGGGACTGAGTTTGGGTGCTGGACTTCTCCTGCTTTTTCTTACTTCTCCTGGCAGGTAATGGCAGTCTTGGAGGGACATTCAGTGTATGATGTAGGAGCTGCCCCCTGGTTTTCTGCCTTCAGATTGTCTTTTGGCCTGCCCTCACTTCTCTGAATTAAAATCATGTTTGTTCAATGCTTCAAATATGATAGACATTCCACAGTGAAAGGAATGAGCAGCTGTTCCCTGGAAAAATTTCAGAAAAACAAATAGGTACCAAGCCCCCACTGAAGGGCTAATCTGCAGATAGAACTCTGCAGTGGAATGTACAATTTTTATCTTCCAATATAATTTATTTCCAGGCACAGCTCTACCTGACCACTGTTAGATACACTCATTGTATTCTGCACTGTACGGCAGAAACGGGATCTTGGAAATAATGCTTGTAAATACCACTTTGCAGTGTTTAATTTTTGCTTCTCAAACAACACCATCCTCAACAAACTCTTGAAACCTTTCCATACACTAATACTTAATAAATGGACCCAAATCCTCCCAGATGATATAATGAATACATCAAGAATATCCCCATAAGTAGACCATTAAAATGCTTTGAATATTTAAAATACACCCAGTGTTGTCATTTAAAAAGTGAATAACATGTATAGAAGCAAGAACTTTTGCATATAATCCATAAAGGGTAGAAATCTTCAGTTCTACTCTTTTTCACAAAACATCTCTGGCTTCTCAGTAGCATACCTCAAGGGAGACCTACAAATCTCTTCCAGTATTAAGTATATATTAAAATTTGTAACTCCCCTGGTTACTCAAAAGGACAATAATGAAGATACTGCGATATGTGCTATTCCAGGCAGACATCTGACCCTATTTTTGTGGACATGAATGGTTTCTTTCTTGTATCTGTTCCATAGGATCTGTCAACTCTCTTCCTGCTAATGTGTGCCACATCTCTGTCAGTACTTTCCTCTCAAGCAATCTAGTCAATTAGCAAAATTAGATTAAGCTATGAGCAAATATATCTAACTTGTTTTTAACTTTTTTTCAGGATGAGGCTTCTTACCAGACTTTATAAAAGAACTCCAAAATCTGTACTTTTTTTCCTCTAGTTGTTTTGTAAATCTAATAAAAGATAAAAGTTCTTGCAACCCTACATATTAACAAAATACTGGAGAAAATAGTCAGTTTTAGCACTTATATTCTGAAGATTGTCAGTGTGGAGATGTAGGAAACAGGAAGCAAACTTTTTTTTCAGAGTACAGTGATTTGGAATATTTGATGGTGCATCAGTATCAAGAAAACACCGTGTTTGGCTTTTTCATAAGAGTAGGAAGGTGACTTATTCTGCCTGCTGATTTGTCATCTTTGCTGGTACTGACAGGTGCATTGATCCTCATACTCATCTCTCCATTGGCACGAGCAATTCAGTTAAAGGCTATTACAAATGCCTGCTAACCAGAAAGAGGTTTTCATAGCTAAAAATTGCTTATGTTGAAATGTAGAACAGGAAAGAAAATATTTTCTAGTGTATTTTCTACCTCCATTGCTGTTTTGTAGATATGGCTTCTGTTACTTAAAATTTAGAACTCCAAGTGATGTATAAGATAGTGTATATAAAATCATTGTGGAGCTGGAGACATTTTTGACCTTTTGACTTCATTAGGCTTTTCATTCTTATTTGGTGATCATTTAAGAAATAACCCCTCATATTTTAGATACATACACATATGAACTGGTTTGGTAACTGACAGTGTTTCTTGTTCTGTCATCTGAAAAATCAGAATAGTCTGGGAAAAATATAAGGTCTTTTTTTTGCACCACAGAAATAACTTCCAGCGCTTCTTAGATCCCTCCCCTGGTATGCGCAATATGGGAAGATATTTCATTATTAAAAAGGTCACAGAACACTGTTTTTAAGTGAAAGACCTTCCTTGGAAATGTATTAGGCATATTTCACTAGAATGAGTTTCTAAAGAATCTGTTTAGGGAGTGATGAAAACAGTCTTTATTCTTGCCCAATCCACGAAGGAAATTGCCTTGGGAAAGACAATGGTAGTAAGGAAAAGGGAGGAAGAAGGAAAAAACCACTATGCAAACAACTTAATATCATAACATCTTTCTTTTTTCTCATTGTACTTTTGCACATATACTTTGAAAGTAATGTGCTTGGTGGACTTTCCTGGCTTTGCCTCAACTGAATATCACATCAAGCACCCCAGCCCAGCAGTGGCTTTGCAACCCTGTCTGATATTCCCTTTGTGCGTCAGGCAGAGGTAGATTTTGTTTCATGCATCATTCATAAACTCACTGCTGGGATTCTACAAGTTGCTACATCTCACAGTCCTATTTCAGAGGCTTTAAACAGAAAGAGATGACTGTACTTCTGTGGAAAATGGTCACAGGTGCCACATCATAAGACGTTGCTGATGTCAAAGACGACACTTCTTTTGAACACGCGGTAAAAAATCTAGCTCTTTACTGTTGCACCCATGTCTTAAAAGTTTTCTTGAGTCTTATTGTGTTCTGTGTTGCAGTATTATTACACATGCTGGCAGAAGAGACACCTGCATCCCCAGCACAAAGAACAGGATAAACAGAAACCTCTGCTTTATGTGGAAAGCTGCTGTTTGAGAACGTCGGCAAATCACTTAATCTTCCAGTCAATCATAACCTTTTCTCTTACTCAACTATGTCACAGTAAGACCACCTTCCCTTGAATTCAACCTATTCTTTGCACCTATTGAGTTTCTTTCTTCTCTATTCTTCTCTTTATGTCTCCACAGTGTGTGGTAGATCCTTTCCTCCTATTTTTTTCACCATCTGGGACAACCATCAGCCATTCTGTGACTGATTGAGTTGGGCTCATCTCACATTTGGTGTCATTGGATATCTACTGTCACTGGCATATGCCTCCTTTCTCAGCTGGAAAAAAAATTAAGAAAAAAATAATAATACCACCACCATCAATAATAATAAAGGCAATAGAACCTTCATTCCTGAGCTTCTTTGCAATCCCAATATGAAAACCTCTAAAAATGCAGGCATCACTCTTACTTCTACCTAGACTGGGTGTAAGATCCATTTTAACAAAGAATATCTGTATTTGTGCTGATAAATGTAGCCCACAGAGACATGTTCTCAGATGTTTTTGGTAATGACATATATAATCCATCACAGTGAATTTTGAAGCAGGGCCTCAGGAAGGGTGATAAATCCCTGGACTGAATTAGTTTATAGCAAGGCAAATGTGTACTCCTGCCTGTAGCCCAGAAACTGTTCCCTACAGATGGCTAGTCACATCTTCCACTGTGTTTTCCCCTGATTAGGCAGGAGCATAGGAAGTCCCTGGTGGGGATCCCATTCAGTCAAGTGAAACAGAACAGGAATTTGATGGCACCCAGGAGAAAAATCCCGTGTTCACATTTCTGACTTCACATTCTTCAAAGTTACCCAAGGACGAGAGGACATCAGCTTTCGTCTTGCACTGAGCCTTGCCACTTGTCCCTGTGACCACCCTCGATCTTAGACACATGATTGCTCTAGTTTATCAAACAAAATTTGTGCATAAATGTTAACAGGACCAGAGCAAAACCCTGAAACATGCCATCCTTTTCATACCACTCTTCAATTTATTTTTTTTTTAATAGTCTTCCCTTGCTGACCTTATAGATCTTGAAATAAATGCACTTTTCAATACACTAAATTACAGTATAATACACAATTACAAGAAGGACTGGAAGGAAGATCTGGGAAGTTACACTCTTATCTCAGTGCTGGAAAAGGTCACAGAGCAGATCATTTTGAGTGCCACCACGCACAGAACAATGTGAGTTTATGAGAGGCAGATCTTGCTTGACCCACTGCACTTCCTTCTATGAGGCCACTTAGTGGATGAAGGAAAGGCTGTGGATGGTGTTTACCTGAACCTTAGTAAAGCCTTTGACAACATTTTCCACAATATTTTTCCTGGAGAATGTGGCTGCTCATGGATTTTATGGGCAGTCTTTGCTGGTTGTAAAACTGCTTGGGTGGCCAGGCTCAGAGAGGTAGTGAATGGATTTACATCCAGCTGGCAGCTGGTCATTGGTGGTGTTCCCCAGGGCTCAGAGTTGAGGCCAGTCTTTATCAATAATCTGGCCAAGAGGATCAAGTGTACCTGCAATCAGTTTGTAGACGGCACTGAGCTGGACAGGAGTGCTGATCTGCTGGAGAGCAGGAAGGGTCCACAGAGATCTGGACAGGAAAGATCCATGGCCTGAGGTTCAACAAGGTCCTGCCCTGGGGTCACAACAACCCCATACAGCAGTAGACAATGGGGCAATGTCTGAAAAGCTGCTTGGTGGAAAAGGACTTCAGGGGAGGGTAGGGGAAGATCTTATTGCTCTCTACAGCTACCTGAAAGGAGGTTGTACTGAGGAGGAGGTTCCTCTTCTCCTGGGAAACAAGCAATAGAACTAGAAAAATGTCCTAAAGTTGCCAGGGAAGGTTTAGATTAAATATTAGGAAAAATTCCTTCACCAAAAAGATTATCAAGCATTGGAACAGGCTGCCCAGGGAAGTGGTTGAGTTACCATCCCTCGTAATATTTAAAAGGTTTGCAGATGTGTCACTTGGGGACGTGGTTCAGTGATGGACTGGGCAGCACTGGGCTAAAAGTTTGACTTCATGATCTTAAAAGTCTTTTCCAAACTACACAATTCTATGATAATACAGAGTTCACCCCAAAAGTCAGCTGAAGAGTATTGGTGTCTAGCGTAGTATAACTAAAGTAGTCTTCTGAAATAAACCAAAATTATGAATGTGTCATGGAGGTCAAGCTCAGAAAAGTGTCCTGCTCTTCTCCTGCTCTTCACTGAGGTGAGGATGGCAGTTTCTTCCTGTTAGGGAGCTAATAAGGACAAAAGCATTACTAGAACCAGTATTAGTTTTGTGCTACCCTGACCTTTCTGCACTTTTTGCTCTAGTGACCACTCAAGGAGTTTAAAACCAACATGTTCACCCCACTGATGTCACGTTACCAAGAAACTTAGACAGCCATCCAAGAGCACAATTGCATAGACTTTCCCTTTTTTGCCCTAGCTCACTTTTATCTCAGGTCTATTTGGGGAAGGAATAGCAGTGATCCAGCTGAACCTTCAGGCAGGTTTTCAAGTCAAGTTAAGGAATGCCATGACTGAGTAGTATTTATACAGTGCTGAAGATTATGTTTTGAAAAGCATTTAAAGTATTTTTCTATTTAGTCTTCCACTACACTTTTGGATAGATGAGATATTACTTGAGTACTGGTTGTCTGTATCATCAGGTAGATTCTGAACTTAATTCTGGTTTCTTTACATAGAAAATCCCTCTTAAACTCTGGATGAATTCACGGGTTTTGACAAAACTTATGAAAATAAAATAAGGGGTGTGTTATAGTGACAGATACCATGTTTCCCAACATGCAGCAGAGCTTGCTGTGTCTTAGTTTGTTTTCAACATGCTTTTCATTGCTATCACAATGAGCCAGGGATGATAGCACTGTCAGTATTCAGCACAGAAGAATTCATACCTATCATTTGGAGATATCTCCACTCATTTTATATTAAAAGTGTGAGAAATTTTTTGTGTGATGATAGGATGATACATTCTGCTATCACATAGTTCTTTAATTCCAAGTGCCTGTGCAATGTCTTTATCTTCTGTAATGTTTATATGAAGGCTGTGTTTTGTTCTAAGTGGTTGCCTCATTCCTGAGTGTTCCTCCACATGCTGCAAAATGAAGACATTTAGCCCTTGGCCCTATGAATTTACAGCAGCCTTTCACTTGGCTCACACTTAATTACTGTGCAAGTCTTTTTCTGTGGGTCTTTGGACCTCATTGTGTGCTGGAATTACTCCTTGTGGAACAATTTGCATAACACAAAGTATCAGAAAGTGTCATTTTGATTTAGTCTGCTCTTGATGAAGAGTAAACAGCCACTCAAGATGTAAGACAGGGGTATTCTCTGTTCCTTCCTTGCCTTGATTCAGAACCTCAATGGCTCTTCAGGCAGACCAACATTTTCCATGAGGAAAATGGAAGGGCAAGAAACACTATAAATCCCTACTTAAAGCTTGTATGGTATGTGAGGCAACTGGAGTTTTTCACAAAGCAGTAATTAAAACGATGCACATACTTGGTGCAAGCAAAATTACTGTATTGGAACTTTAGCCCAACCTATTCTCTCTATAGTATTTGTTACTATAATTTGCCATATCCAAAACAGTAACTGTTTGTGAGGTTTTGGTGCAAAACTAATTTTCTTTGTGAAAGGACTATGTATATTTAATTAATTTTAGGTCTGCTCCATTTAGCCGTCATAAACCCTTTTAAATTTTGTAAAGTCCAAGGAGAGAGAGGATTTACTGGGAAGGACTCAGCTTCTGTCATCATAGCTCAATTGACTTGCTTTCTCTGGTAGCTGCACTGCATCAGCTCCTTGCCAAAGAGCCTGTCTTCCCTTCATCACAATTTTCTAAATCTGCTCCTTGCCTTCTGAACTGTCTGGCATTTTATCTGGAGGACATATCAGTTCAAGGAAAGGGACAAGACTGTAGAGATTTTTCTCCCTGAAGAAATTTAACCTTTGTGCTGGATTGACATGTCTGTGCACTTAAAACCATTTTATACCTAAATCATGTCCAAGTCAAATCCCTCAAGCCCCGGTATTTTAATCTTGAGGGAAGAGGGGAAATTTACATCTAATTTTGAAGGTCTGGTAAGAGGAACTGTGCCAAGAAAGATGCCAATTATGAACAGGACAGGTTGCTTTTCACCTGTTTGTCAAGGTATATGCATAAGCAAATTCTTAGCTCCTGCAAATTAGTGTAATTCCACTCTCCATGTTCATTATCTGGATCTTTATTTTCAGGTACTGTGTGTGCTACATAATTTCCTGTGCAAGGTAATTTGCATTCAGGCATGCTCCAGCTGCACTGTTCTATAATGTTTATACGCCTGTCATTATAAAATGCTGAGTGAACAATAACAGAGACTGAACAGGAGCATATGAAGAGCAGAAAAGACTTGGGATGAAGTGCATGCCTTGCACAAATATTCAATGTGTTAACTGCTTTATTATCTTCATTCATTATTTCTTAGCTAGACACATACAGACAGTCTGCTATAATGGAAAAGAAATAGTCTGACCAACAATTAGAAGAAATTTAAAAACTAAAGCTATGGCATAGCTGTTTTTTTTTTTTTTCCTGCTGCAAGAGCTGAGAGAAAAATGCACTTTGAGGGTAAGCTTTCCAGTGTAGAGAAAGTAAAAAAAGAAAAAAAGCCAAGACAAGAACAATACAGGAAAACTTCAGTGTGTGCAATGAGGTTAACCCTGAAGGAAAAAGATACTCACTGCAGAGCACAAAACATCTCCTTGCTACCTGATCTCTGTGTTTTACTCTAAAAAGCAGAAAAACTCATGAGAGAGGAACTGGGAAGCAAAAGTGCAGCAGTCAGAAGGACCAAGTGAAAGTAGCCCTTGAGATGAGAACAGGAAAGAAACAAAGGAAGAGAGAAGCAGCACTAGGAAAGCTTCTGTTCCTTTATGCAGTCGTTTGCAGCCTCCCTTTCTGCCAGGCTCTGAGGCATGCTGAATTCTGGCTGTCAAAGCAGCCCAACCAAAACCTCTTAGAAATATCAGATGATCTATCCTGCTGGCCACTGGTCTTCAGGGGGATTTTGTGATGCTGTCGTTTGAAAGCCACTGCTGATGACACATAATGAGTTAACAAGAGTCGTCATTGGTAGTTCCAAGTGGTTTTAACATCTGGGTTATGAAGTTTATAACAGAAAAGCATTAACCATTCAAGAACTGTCACCACGTCTTTCATCCTTCAGCAAAATGTTTAGACTTCTGATTAGACTATTAGTGCAGTCCCTAATACAAGCTGAATTTCAGACATGAAACATTAAGCAGCCCACAATCACGCTTTGCTAAAAAGTGTTAACCTTGAAACATAAATCAGTCCTCTGGGAGGTTAGGTACCAAGCACAGAAAATACTGGCTATCCAAAGAGCTCTCTTACTCCTTACTATCTAAATTGCAACATTTCTGCCCTCCAAAGGAGGGAGCAGCAGCAGTCTCTACCATTCAGTTAACCAGTCACAAAGCTCAAATAGCCAAGAGCATGTTGCTTAAGAACAGCTCCCATTTTGGGACAGGGTGTTTAATGGGTATCTATGGACAAATCCTGCAAAACAAAACCACATTAACTAAATCAAAATACGTGTAGTTCTGCAAGAAAATAGACATATATGATGAAAAAAATTTAAAATTGTTGAGCATCATTGAATTCCATGTGTGAATTATTACCTTTGAGAATAAACCTAAGTTTATCAAGAGAGGATAACATTTTTTCTCTCTTTGCATGACCAATTGTTGGTAGTGGGAGGTCTACAAGGGAGGCTTCTCTGAGAAGCTGCTAAGAATTTCTCCATGCCTGACAGAGCCAATGTGAGCTGGCTCCAAGAAAAACTGCTGGCTGAGGCTGAGCTCATCAGTGACCCTGGTAGTGACTCTTGGTGTTTTAAGATTTGGTTTTACCTTTCATTATTTTCCCCTGCTTTGATTGGTAGCAAATTCACTTAATTTTTCCAAGTTGAATCTCTCTTATCAGCGATGGTAATTGGTGAGTGATCTGTCCTTATCTTGAGCCATGAGCCTCTCATATTTTCTCTTCCTCTCCCAGCTGAGGAGCGTGATAGAGTGGCCTTGGTGGGCATCTGGCATCCAGCCAAGGTCAACCAATCACATTGCCTAAAATTGGGGCTTTCACAATTAGATGATTCTACTGCAGTCATTTTATTTTTAAAGACATGAGAATTGACCAGAAAAACAGAAACCTCAATCCAAATAACTCCAAGTATGCTTTATGTTGTAAAGGGGGAAATAATGTCTGAAACCCTAAACTCAAAACTGCCTTAATTTTTAATGAACCAACCAAAAACCCAAGCCCTTCCAGATGTTCCAAGAGACTGGGACTCAGATTCCACATATCAAGCCACTTTTAAAAATAAATATGAAATGTGGTACAGATTTAGACAATTTAATCCACTGNTTTTTTTTTTCCTGCTGCAAGAGCTGAGAGAAAAATGCACTTTGAGGGTAAGCTTTCCAGTGTAGAGAAAGTAAAAAAAGAAAAAAAGCCAAGACAAGAACAATACAGGAAAACTTCAGTGTGTGCAATGAGGTTAACCCTGAAGGAAAAAGATACTCACTGCAGAGCACAAAACATCTCCTTGCTACCTGATCTCTGTGTTTTACTCTAAAAAGCAGAAAAACTCATGAGAGAGGAACTGGGAAGCAAAAGTGCAGCAGTCAGAAGGACCAAGTGAAAGTAGCCCTTGAGATGAGAACAGGAAAGAAACAAAGGAAGAGAGAAGCAGCACTAGGAAAGCTTCTGTTCCTTTATGCAGTCGTTTGCAGCCTCCCTTTCTGCCAGGCTCTGAGGCATGCTGAATTCTGGCTGTCAAAGCAGCCCAACCAAAACCTCTTAGAAATATCAGATGATCTATCCTGCTGGCCACTGGTCTTCAGGGGGATTTTGTGATGCTGTCGTTTGAAAGCCACTGCTGATGACACATAATGAGTTAACAAGAGTCGTCATTGGTAGTTCCAAGTGGTTTTAACATCTGGGTTATGAAGTTTATAACAGAAAAGCATTAACCATTCAAGAACTGTCACCATATCTTTCATCCTTCAGCAAAATGTTTAGACTTCTGATTAGACTATTAGTGCAGTCCCTAATACAAGCTGAATTTCAGACATGAAACATTAAGCAGCCCACAATCACGCTTTGCTAAAAAGTGTTAACCTTGAAACATAAATCAGTCCTCTGGGAGGTTAGGTACCAAGCACAGAAAATACTGGCTATCCAAAGAGCTCTCTTACTCCTTACTATCTAAATTGCAACATTTCTGCCCTCCAAAGGAGGGAGCAGCAGCAGTCTCTACCATTCAGTTAACCAGTCACAAAGCTCAAATAGCCAAGAGCATGTTGCTTAAGAACAGCTCCCATTTTGGGACAGGGTGTTTAATGGGTATCTATGGACAAATCCTGCAAAACAAAACCACATTAACTAAATCAAAATACGTGTAGTTCTGCAAGAAAATAGACATATATGATGAAAAAAATTTAAAATTGTTGAGCATCATTGAATTCCATGTGTGAATTATTACCTTTGAGAATAAACCTAAGTTTATCAAGAGAGGATAACATTTTTTCTCTCTTTGCATGACCAATTGTTGGTAGTGGGAGGTCTACAAGGGAGGCTTCTCTGAGAAGCTGCTAAGAATTTCTCCATGCCTGACAGAGCCAATGTGAGCTGGCTCCAAGAAAAACTGCTGGCTGAGGCTGAGCTCATCAGTGACCCTGGTAGTGACTCTTGGTGTTTTAAGATTTGGTTTTACCTTTCATTATTTTCCCCTGCTTTGATTGGTAGCAAATTCACTTAATTTTTCCAAGTTGAATCTCTCTTATCAGCGATGGTAATTGGTGAGTGATCTGTCCTTATCTTGAGCCATGAGCCTCTCATATTTTCTCTTCCTCTCCCAGCTGAGGAGCGTGATAGAGTGGCCTTGGTGGGCATCTGGCATCCAGCCAAGGTCAACCAATCACATTGCCTAAAATTGGGGCTTTCACAATTAGATGATTCTACTGCAGTCATTTTATTTTTAAAGACATGAGAATTGACCAGAAAAACAGAAACCTCAATCCAAATAACTCCAAGTATGCTTTATGTTGTAAAGGGGGAAATAATGTCTGAAACCCTAAACTCAAAACTGCCTTAATTTTTAATGAACCAACCAAAAACCCAAGACCTTCCAGATGTTCCAAGAGACTGGGACTCAGATTCCACATATCAAGCCACTTTTAAAAATAAATATGAAATGTGGTACAGATTTAGACAATTTAATCCACTGAGTTCCACTCATATCCTGTATAGACAAATTGTTTTGCTATTCCCATCAGTAATGACTTTTGTAATTGGATATGCTGTGAAATTCAGCTCTTCTTCATAGCTCCATCTATTACCAGTTTCTCTGTTCTCTTTTTGAAGCCCAAATTATCTCATATTCATCTGGACTTTGTCAATGCAAAGCTGTTCTTATTACTGGCCTTTGTTGTTTCCTGACTTGATTTTGAGTCAAAGTCCTTTCTTGTAAATATGTATCATTAACATACTTGATTAACTTATTAAACATTGCAGCACAAGCTCATTATGTGTTTGTCTGATGTGATTTAACTTTCATTTGTAGTGAGTTCATTGCAATGGAAAAGCTGTATGATGCAGAGGGAATGCAGGGTTCTGCATAATACTCTCTCCCTGTCAAGCAGTGGTTCAAATCCAGTCTCTTCAAAAGCAGCTTTAATTATCACTGTCTAACAGTTTTGGAGAAGGATTTTTTGGTTGCTGCCTCATAAAAGTAGGAGTTGTTTGCATACAGACTTTGTTGCAAAAAGTGAAGAATGACAGAAAACGTACTTTCTTCTAATATTGAATGAAAGACTCTAATAAACTGTTTTTCCCCTTTGCTTCCCTTGTTTCTTCTCTTTTTACTGCACTGTAGATTTTCTGCTGTGAACTTTTTCCTGCTTTCCCCATGCTTGTCTTCTGCTTATTAACTAAAGCAACTGTAAGTCTCTTTATGCTACAGTCTGACCCTGGGCAAGGGACTGTGTGAGCATGCATCCTTTTTCCAGCTGCAGCAGCAGTGCCAGCTGAAGAGGTTATCAGCCCGACCCTGCCTCCTAGCTACCCATCCTTGCCAGAGGCAAAACAGCCTGAGCTGCTTCCAGGAATGTACCAGAATCCAGATGGGGTAGCAGAGATTTACTCATCGCCCTCTCAAGCAGGGCCCACTTGTTTGGGCTGAAATGAGCTGGGGAGCTTTTCCATGAGCAGCTGAAGGAGCCTGAAGGAGCAATAAATTCTGCTGTGAGAGCAGTGATTCACCACAGCACTGGGAGAGCTGCAGCAGCTCCTTCTGCCACCTTAGGTGTAGGTAAAAGGTGCCACATGTCCTCATGCTCTCGGTCAGCACACTCTGCCTCTCCTGTCTGTAACATGGGCTTGATGCCATTCTCTGAATTTCATGCAAGGTGGAATTCATTGACTGTGCCAACTCCTCCAAGAATAAGGATGGAAAGCACAAAGAAAAGCCAAAGCATGATTAAGAATTGTTATGTCAGATTCTAATAGAGTGATGGCAGGCATAGCTGCTGCATTTTAGCCATGAAACAAAGTAAATGGTTTCCATGCTAACTATTTGTGGCAGATAAGAATTCCATCTCCCAGTGTCCCTGGAGGAAAGGCTTCGTGTGTCTGTCCAGCTCCACATGAAAAGTGCATGCCAGACTATAGGCCATGGCAACCCCCTCCCCTCCCAGCCCTAGACTAGAGAGGAGATAGGTCATTTTTGCCTTCTAGGCTCTTCTATTTTCTTGTCCATGCAAGTTCAGTTGAGCTTGCTACAATACCAGAGACAAGAGGAATGGGCACCCCTGTCTGAATGTTTACTGCACAAGACTTACATTGCTGGTGTCCTGTAATGAGAAAAATCCTGGAGGGAATAAGAGATTTCTGTACCTCCCTACCATGCTTCTCTACATGGATGGACAGGCCAGGCCTAAATGTGATTCTTCATGATAACCACATCTGCCTGCTGGTGCCTCCTCAGCAGAGAAGCCCCAGGGCTCCTGAATGCACTTGGCCATCACACCGCCCTGCAGACAGGCAACATCAGTGCACAATTGCTGGCATATATCACTTGTCTTCTGCATGCATTTGTAAAACAGTTTTGTTGCAATGCAGGGATGCCCTTCCAGCGGAGTAGATCAAGCCTGTTCTATCAGGTTTCTGATGTGAGAATTTCCAATTAAGTCAAAAGTGTAATTTCTCTGCAGTGTCTGTGTACTGAGAAAATCACTTATATTCCTGGGAATAAAGCCACTCGCTCACTGTGATATTCTCAGGAAGACAGTAAGAAAGCTATGTCTGTGTTTGGAGGGCTGGGACACTCTGTCTGTATTAATTAAGAACTGAAATTGATACTCTGCAGTAGACATACCTATTTCAAGATTTACTCAGCTCTGGTTCACATGATCCATAAAGAATCTAAGAATTACTAAGTAAAGGAACTATTCAGACGTTGTTTTGTCAAAAAATGAGGTGACACGGTAGAAGGTGACACCATCCCTTTGCTGTCTAAGAGATAAAATAGCTCTTATGCTCTAGGAAGAAAAATTGTCTCCTTTGGAAGAAATAGTGAGAGAATGTATATGGTCTGTACTGTGTGGGAAATCAGTTTTGATGATTACCACTGTCTCTGCTGGCTTTAAGCTTGTCAGTCTCTGCAGCTGATTGTCTGGGGTCTTGCACAAGAGTTAAACTAGTCTTTAGGAAGTGTAGAGCAGTTCTTTCTGATATAAACCACAGGACAACTTGACTGTATGAATGGCAGCTTTTCAATTTGCAATATGTCCTTTATAGAGAATCACACTTCCTTTTAGAACACACAGGAAAAAAATATTCTTGTGTTTGTCGAACTCTTGGAGCTACATGACAACAAGGAAGAAGTCTGGAAACCATGGAAAAGAGGGCATCATAATCCATAACACTGCATAATTAATAATTTTTGCAAAAACACAGTCTTAAAAGCCTTGAAGTGTTTATAAGCTTCCAGTGGCCTATTAATAAAACACAGTCAAAATGGAAATTAACTCTTTAAAATATGATGATGGCTAAAATGAAATTTTCCACAGAATAATATTAGTTAGAGGGCATGCATGCCTTTGTCTCCTGTTCCTTTAGAAAGAATCACGGAATAAATCTAACTTTTGACTTAAACTGAAGGTATGTACAATAGTGTATGGGATGGTAATTAGTTCTACAGAACAGGAAAAATGTTAGCAGAGGAGCCATATAATCCAAAATTAAAACATTTCCAATAGTTTAGCAGATTGACTAAACAACACAGTTTCTAATGGCAGGAACTCTCAAGCAATTCAAGCATTTCTCAGTGCTTCATGATGTTTTTCCACAGCCTATCACAATTTCTTTTTAAAATAAAACCAAATTGGTTTACAATACACACTCATCATTTCACGTGCCAAAAATACCATCTATTAGAGGAACATTAAGGTGATAAAATAATCCCACAGAAGCAAGAAAAACTAGTTGCAGATTAAACCTCTATTGTGTAATATAAAGGGCACCACAGGAAGACATTAATGTGGAACCTAATTTTGGAAATGTAATGATAATGATTATTTCCCAACAGGTAATAAGAATAATTGGCGTTTATGCTGGTGTCTTGCCTCCTGTATGATCTGGATGCATTCAGTATGGCTGAGGGGAAGGTCTCTTTTGGGTAAAGGAAGGAACTGGGGGACAGCAGGTCTGTGACCTGCTGTAGAGTTGGGCTGTTAGGAAAGATTCATGCAGCTGCCCTCCAGTTGCCATGAAAAGGCCAGGGGTGTTTATGGGGACAGGTGATGAGCTTGGGGAATTGAGCTAAAACAGTACTGAGTGCTTTAGAGAAGCTCAAGCTAATATTTACATAAAGTGAAAGGAGCTGGGAGTATGGAGTTTTTATAGTCTTTTAATTCCATTTGTGCTTGGGCAATGTTTTTCATTTTGCTTTTTTAGGTAATTTTTCAGGTTTTATTATGCTAAGTAAATACTGAAAAAAGATTACATTATTGATTTGGTAGTAATATAATAACAGTAAAACTAATGTAAATTTAGATACAATTGTGTAAAAAGGACATAAAACCTCTTATTAAGCTTCAGAGAAAGAAATTGAAGTTGAACCAGATCAAAGGTTCATTAAGTCAATCAGATCTTACTCTATTATGTATTGGTCATAGCCTGAGTCAAAAACTGAGTTCTCAGACAAACATAGCAGATTACAGAGTGATGCTGGTCATCACTCAACCACCACACCTGAATTTTTGAGCCATGGCTCCCTGTACACATTAAGTTGCCTTCAGCCAGCAGTGGTGTTACAGCAGATTACTCTGCACTCTCCTCTGCTTTGCACTCCCACGGGATCAGCATCAGATCTTAGTGGTGGATGAGGCCATAAATGTTGCTGCATCCAAAAGGAAATAAAATCAGGAAACCAAGGACGTTAAAACTAGTCAGGAGGTTTTTGTCCTTTTTTATTTTCCTCAGCTCTGGGTCGGATTTACCAAGGATCCATTCTCCACTCCATATCACTGTGTGTCTCCACAAGCGCTGGTGCTCTTTCCTCAGAAAGGGAAGAGCTGTTAAGCCACCACCTGGCTGAGCTGGGGAAAGAAGTTGTGTTTCCTTTGACGGTAGTGTTGGAAGCGTGTCCGACACTGTGTGTGTCACTCACAGCATTTGCTCTTCTCCTGGGAGCTAAGCTGACTGCAGGTGGCACAGTCACAGTGGTGACCTAGTTAGGCAGGATCTTGACCCAGATACCAGCTCAGTTTACTGTCCCTAGGGAGTCTGGTTTTAATATCGGACAGGTAAAAATGGAAATGGGGTTGCTCATCTCAATGTAACCCTTCCTACACGTCATAGGCCACAGTTTGGCCCAGAAAGCATTTTCTCCTCAGGTGCTATCTGCACAATCACATTTGGATGGTCACAAACCACCCTCCCCTGTGCTCTGCATTAACCAGATGTAAGCCAGCAAATTCTCACTGCGTGGCTGTGCTCAAAGCAGGGTTATACTGAGGAGAGCTTTGCAGTAAGTGCTAACACAGCCAAATGGTGCACACTCCATCACGGGGAGCACAGGCAGAGTTAGGCCATAAATAATGGCATCTGTCTGGCCTGCACATGCTCAGAGGAGTAAGGCAGGTTATGAATCAACTGGTTTGATAGACATTGGCACCAGCAAACCCTTCCAGTACCTTCTGACTAAATGCTGGGCTCTAAGGTGTCAAATGCCATGGGAATGATATTGAGTTATTGCATTTGCAAGCATTAATCTTGAGTTCAGATGAGTTGTGTAAGATCATAACTGAGGGCTTAGAAACTTCCAGCTTACTCTTTGCCTTTCTCAGCTATAAAATGGCTGAATAATTTTTTGGAATTAAAAACAAAACAAACAAAAAGCACTGCTGTGCTAAAATCTGTGTTCCAGATTATAGTACAGAGCATATTTTTATGGCAGAGTTTAAACTTGAAATGTGGGTGGAATCTTAATTAACAGATTGCTATAGGACTCACATTATCAGTTGCCAATAACTATCATACTGTTTACGGTTAAATATCACTTTATAAGCCTGCATTTAGAAATATCCCTGACATTTAATGTTTCTTTTTTCATAAGTGCAACAAAACCCGTAACACATAAGCTGCATGGAACCTTATTAACATGTTTACCATGATATTCTGATTCAGTTTCTCTCATTCTTCAATTAAGGTCTGTGGAGAGAAAGGAGATGAACCCAGGGTACTTTACATACACACATTGCTATAAACAAGGAATCAGAGAGCACAGAGCAACCCAAGTTCTTTAAAAATATTGTTCCTTTATTGTCTACACATGAAATCAGAATCACATTTATGGACATGAAATTTCCCAAAGATGGGGTTTGATATTGAAAAAAAATGGGGAGAATTCAAAAGCATGACCCTGCTGAGTTTTATTCTATTGCATTGCCACAAGTTTAAGAGGATGTAGTTGGGTGAACACATCACAGTCTGTAATGGGAATATATTGGTTAATGAAAGCTTGTAGCACATGGGAGCAACCTCATCACAGGCCTAATTGGACACAACAGCACTGATCTCGGTGGTGTTGTACCCACATATGCTGGCAGCAAACCTGGACCCATGCCAGTAAGCTATGAGCAGAAATGTTAGAGCAAATATGAAAAAGAACAACTCCACTAATGATTTTGAACTGAGATCACTGGTGACACAGTTCAATTACAGCATTAGTTCCTGGTGTCAGAGAGGGGTTAAAATGAAATGTAATGACTCTTTAGCAGATAGATTTCGAGCAATTAAAAGTCTGAAAATGTCTCTCTGTGTAACTAAAAATATAATTGCTTTTGAATAGCTAGGCTGTAGAATCTTTTTTCTTCTTTTTCTTTCTCTTTTTTTTTTTCTGCACTGAAAACTGTGATTTTTACTCCTATTACTCATCCACATGGACTTAATTGACTGAGGTTCTAAACCCCAACCCTCTAGTGAGTACTGATGAGGTTTTAAATTACTCTGAATTGAAGCACTTTAAAATACAGGCAAGGAAGTGTGCTAAGGCAATATAACATATGGAGTGAAATGGTGGGTTTAGATTATCTTGGTTTCACATCTCAGCATGGAACTCCACTAAGGCCACCTTGGAAAAGGCAGCATTGCCCACTGTTAATAACTGGGTACTGTTCCAGTGCTTCTGTCTGCAGCAGTTTCCAAACAGTCACCAAACAGAAATGTGTGTTTATTATTCCTAGTCACAGCATTATGATGACTGAGGCTAAAATATATTCACTAGAGCACAATCCTGCTGTCCCTTCTATATTTTAGCTGAAAACATGCAGGTAGGGAAGGACTGGGTGGGAGTGGGAGAGGACCAGTTTCATGTCTGACACTGCCTCACCCAGTTTCTTCCCTTTTCCCTGGCTGCCTTCTACACCAAGGTCGAGACCAACACAGCATGCTCCACAGCAATCCTTTGGATAACTTTCTGTTTTCATGACTTTATTTCTGGACCTTCTGGGAGCAAATGAGTTTCTGGGATCCTTTGATCACAAAAGGTCCAGGTTTTGATGATCATAGCCCCTGCAGCAGGAGTTCCTGAATGTTGAATAGAGACATTTGCACTGTACTGAAAGGAAAGGAGTGCTAATAGGATACAAAGCAGTCACACTGTGTAGATGGGCTGTACTGAGCATGTATTTCAGGCAGCTTTTCAGCCCAGCACCACTCTTCTGCAGTGCTACCCTGCCTATAAGGGAAGGAAAGCTCTTCTAAATTCCATACTAAGATACTCTGAGTGTTTCCACATGACAAGGAGTTGTAGATCCAGATTTTACACTTTTCTCCTTCCACACCTCAGATGTGTCAGACTTCAGGAGAAATGCAAAGCCAGAGAGCAATGTCTTTCAGCTGTCAGTATGTGATCATAACCTACTGATGCAAAATAGATCCAGAACTACTCTTTTGAGGATGGGAGTCAGGCAATGAAACAAGAGCTCTGTAAATGGCCATCGTGCACCTCAAGTGAGCTAAGGAGGGTTGCTCCTGCAGGAACTGGTGAGATGCTGCTGCTCTTCCACGACTTCCAAAGAATCTGAAAGCAAAGCCAAAGGGGAAGAAACTCGTTAGAGGGCAGTAAGAGGGGAGCACAGAAATTCTTGTGCTGCAAAGTCATCCTCTTCTCTTCCAGGTTTGTAACTCATTTTCGTTAGGGTGAGCAAGCCTCACTGATGGACAAGATGGCAGAGGATTGCCAATAGCTCTCCAATAAAGAGCTACCTTTCAGGTGTCAGGTGCGTGAGACAAAATCCATATCAGACTGGCTGGGCCATCTCTACCTGAAACCTGATAGTGCTGCTAAGCAGCAAGAGATGACAATTTCACTCTCCCCATGGTTTTGTTTTGGACATAAGGAATTGCAGCGACCAAGAAACCTTTTGAGCTTAATCTTCAACAGTGAGACTAGCAGCTTTTCAGAACATTGACCCAAAATTAAAGTACAAGCTCAATGTCGACATGAAGAACTAAAGCAAATATGCATTCATTTCTATCTTTTTTTATGACACTACCAGATGTTCTGCATCGTCTTCTACAGTGCTAATATGGGTAATGAGGCTGCCTGAAAACATCAGGTCACTTGACCTTGACTGGAATTTTCCTCATTCCTTTGAACAGCAAGGTTGCATTTGTTAGCTAAGGAGGCAATAAATGTTTATGCCTAATTTAGGCAATTGCAGACAGTACCTATTATGTTTGGAGTAGTGGTTTTTAACTGCAAAGTTGAACTGAAAAAAAAAGAAAGTATAACTGCTGTTTTATTAAGACATAAATCTATGGAGGTTTAATTGGAAGGAGACAGGTAAAGGAGAGCAGCATTCTGCCTTCATCCAGAATTTCTCCCACATAACATTCCCAGCAGAGCAGTAAGTGCCAACATTTTCCACCACGGAAACAAAAGGAAGAAAGATTTTATTACAAACACAGTCTTCAGTGGATGTTCAGTGATCTACAAGCGAGATATTATTACTGACGCTTACCACTTCTGAGACTTGATTAATTGTTCTGAGGGTGTCAGAGATATCTTATCAGAGTCCAGTCTGTTTGTTTAAGAAGTGATCAGTGTTGGATGCTTGTTAATGATTCCCAATAACTCAATTTTTTTTTCTCCCGACCACATTTTTAATTTCCACCTATGTGACACATATCAATTTTAAGTGATATTATAGCACTTCAGAGTTCCAGGAGACAACACAGTCAATTGCAGAAAAAGTCTAATGACTAGAAGTTCCTGGATTCAAACTGTGATTAGCCATTAACCTATTGTGTGACCTCAGACATGTCCCTTAATTCTCTTGTCCCTCAGCTAAGCTATCTAATATTTTTTCACAGAATTACAACACCTTGCCAAAAGATTAAGAGCCTCCTGTGAATCAGCTATCATAAGAAAATGGAATTAGAAAGCAATGACAAAAGGAGTAAAAAAGGGAAGCGAAGAAGGTAATGGGTGCTAAAATAGTTACCAAAAAGGAAATAAAAGGTTCATCTCCATTCGTGTGAGTGCCTTGTTGTACTATACAAACCTTTTTCTAAGGAATCTCATCAGCATCTGCTTCTTAGGGATTTCTTTTACTTCTTCCAGATTTGTTAACTAATAAATCTGGCATCCAGGTTCCTTTTAGAAGTAAAGTATTCTTATGGCTAGAGCAGATGATAACAAGTAAGCTCTCATGTCTGGAAAAATCAGGTAGCTCACTAACAGTTTCATTGGGAACTTCAACTGTTTTCATCAGATTCCCCTCCCCCCTCCCCATGTAAAGTTAATCTATGTAGTAATTAAAAATGTGGCAGACATTGTTTTGCAAATAATGTGAGCTCAGTTCTGAAATCCTTTTACACCATTCCAGACACAAAAATAGATTTCTGACACAAGGAATCTCAAACACAGCTATACGTGAGACCTTCTTGCACTGATGTAAATATGGCTTGAGCTACAGTGATCACAAATTCAGTTGCTCTGCTCATTTTGGATGAAAATTAGAGCAGAGAGTGATACAAGGACATCACAAGTGGCCAGAAAAAAAGGCATTTCAAGCATGGATGTGCTCTAATACCACAGTCCAGAAGAGCCCTGGTTGCTGCAGTTTAACCATATCCATAGTTAAACACATAATCTGGACAGAGTAGGGATTACACCATGTATGGTTGGATCATTTTTTCCTTAGATGTCTTTGTTTCAGAGTCCTTTTGCATTGTGTAGTCTCAATGCTGTCTGTTCCCTGCACCTCATTGTCATGGCAGACCAGCAACCACGGACCTGCCTTTATACACACTTTAATGCCTGTTGCCAAATGCAGATTCACCTCCAATAGAAAAAGAAGCAGAAACTCACAATTAAAATAGTTTGTATCTGGATTGGTTGCATCTTGTCCCTTTGTTACTACTCTACTCTGATCTCCTATGGCTCAGATCCCTGAAGGGAGTGGTTGCTGGTCACATGTACATTCCTGTAGGCTACAAGCCATATGATGAGCTGGTGTTTCATCCTTCCACCTTTCCACCTCTTAGTCCCTGGCACTGACACTCTTCCACCATCACCACTTGAGTCTTGTTAGTGCCTTTCAGCACTCCTTGCTGAAGCTCTGTTGAATCACTGTGTTGCATTTTCTCCTGTTCCTCCTTGGCAGAAAGGAATTCCTAAATGTATGTTTTCTTTCCTTAATGCATGTTTTCTTTTTCCAGAACCTGGAGAGATCTTGCCTGTGACAGTCTAAGGCCACAGGCAGAACAACATTTGTTGGTGCTAGCATTTAACAACGCCATTGGTACTTTCTAACAAACAAGCTCTTAGGCATTGAAGTTCTTTTTCAGGGCAGCTCATCTATGATGCTTTTCATTGGTAGTCCTCAAAGATCTTGACAAATGAAAGCATTGTCATTTTGCAGATGGGCAAAAGAGGTGTGGAACAGGAGCCCAGCACAAGAAGGGCACGTTCTCACGGCTTTTAGGAAGCACTGAAATGTAAATAATGGAGAGAAAGGCAGAAGGCTGCATACCTAACCCCTTCACCTCGGCATTATGCACTAGGCTCTCCCCTGCCTGACACTGCCAACACAGCATTATCTTCCATGAACCAGTTGGTAATTCGATATATAGTGTTTTAATTATTAATAAAAGGCACTTGGAGACATCATGCCCTATTAGAGACACCTCTTACAGTGCAACTCTGCAGATGGAGCAGAATATAGTCTTAAACAGTACTATTAATATTTATGCAGCTTGACCCTCACTGGGTTTCTGTGGAGATGTGTCTCTGCTTGCTTCCCTACCCTCCCTACTCTTCCTCCTCCTGCCCCCATCCTGGTAATAATTGTGTGGCTGCTGCTATAGCTCTCAGACTTCAAGGTCAAGTTTTGAAGCTAAAAGGGGCCTGAATGCTATTGAGCCTTAAATTAGACCTCCTGACCACTTCTACTTCTCCCTTTTCTGCATCTCTTTGCAAGGAAGAAGAGCGGGATATGCTGGCATCTATTTAAGTGCAAAACAGGAGGTATGAAAGCACAAAGCTCAGGCATTCAATCTTGAATTAGGATAGCAGTTTTAAGTTTTGACAGGGTTTTAGGTGATGCAGAGGGAGAACAATAAGAAACTCAGTGTAGGGAAGCTCCTGAAAAAGATTAAGCGATCCTGTGAAACGGTTCTGCAAGATGTAATAGACCACAGAGTATCATTTCTACATGCTCTAAAATTTAAAGGCACAGGAACTTAACATGTCTATCATGATTTTGTAAAAGGATGGTTCCCCTATATTTTCCAGTTGTATTGAGTTTCCTTATTTTACCTCTCAGTGATAGTATGAGCCTAGGGCCTATCAATACATCACAGTGGGACAATTCACTCATGACACACTCTAAATGAAATATCCACAAATTGGATTACCACCCCAAAGCACTCCATAATTCATGCTTTCACTGCATAATAACAACTGTGCTTGCACAGGAAAAGCGACACTGAATTTAGCATAAAGCCTTGTTTTTCCAATTTTATGTGATGAGAGCAGACAAAAAAACAGTGGTTTGCTTATTAAGCGACACTAACCTCAAACCTCTTCATCCACGAGTGAATGCAAGGCTGTGAGCATTAGAGGGCAGCACAGTAACACTTTCCCACCTCCAAGGAAAAGGATTTTAGGATGCCATCACTTCCAAGTGGTCCAGTTCAAACAGTTCTGTCAAACCTCTGGGAGCTTCATGTATCCCCCTCTCTTCTTAAAGTGCTGCAGAACAGAGGATGTGTCAGTCCAAGGAACAGGTGAAAAAACTGTACTTTTCACATTTTGACTGCTGATAAAGTTCCTGACCTGACAATCTCTCTATTGGCAAGGACTTATTTGTCCACTTGTTAGCTCACACTTTATATAGCTTTTAATGCTGTTTTCTGAGAGGGCAGAATCAATCCAGTGCAATGACCAACAAACCAGCAGGGTCATAACTGAAGCATATTGTATCTTCCAGACACCCAAAAGAAGCCTGTCTTTGGAAAGGGCAAGATTGAACATGAAAAGAACTAATCATCTGTAATAATGACAAATCACCCTCTTTGTTATCTAATTTACTAGTGCCAGGCACCTTCACAATTTCTAGCTATGAGTAGAAGACTGGATCTTTGTAAATAATCCATAATTACGCTACCATCAAATGAAGATTGATTCAAGAAGGCCATTTTTATCCTGCAGGGTTGGAAAGATTTATTCTTTTTCTTTTTTTTTTTTTTTTTACCTTGTTTGTACCACTACGTTNTTTTTTACATGGCTATGTCACTTCAGTTGTGACAAAACAAGTCCATACAAGACAAGTCCATACAATATTGGATATACACACAAATGTTACAAAACTCTTTCATTGTCCAGACAAGCCAGAAGAATGATCCAATTATAAAAGGATGAGACAGCCTCAGCTCTCAACTAGGTGTCATAACAAGCCCAGCTGGAGATCTAGACCAGCAAGTGACCCCCAGACTGTCATTCTGCAGGACAGTGGGCTGGAAACAAGGCAAGGAGGAGCTTGTTGGCTTAATTTCCAAGCAGCCAGAGTTCCCATCCCTGCCTCATGCCCACCCCATCCTCCTCATGGTACAGCAGCTGGCTCACAGAGGACCAGCACTGACAGAGGAAAATTCTTAGCATGTTACCACTTGCTGTACCAGGCTGTGATTGTCCTGAGGTGATATAGCTGGGGGAGGTTTAGGAGGCATGAGTGACACAGAAAAAGGCATGCCCAGAACCAAAAGGAAGCAAGAAAACTTTCACAGCTAATGAGTGGTGTGGTGTCCTAACTCCATCTTTCAGACAGGTGAGAAGCTTTACCTCCACAGTAAGAAAAATAAAGCCTGTAAACAGATGCCTGAGGTCTGCAACACACATTGGAAAGACAAGGAGGAAAAAAAGAAGTAGAGAAAAAAGTCTGCTTGCATACTTTGAACAGACCAGCTGAGTGAAGGCTTGTATCATTGAATTAGCTTTTAAATCAACCAGACCTTCCATAGTCAAGGCCAATGCTTTCATTCTTGTACTCAGTTTGACATCCTTTATCCACTCATTCAAACACTACCCGCTATCACTGAACTGTGCTGCAGGGTGCTTGACAAAACATTGAAAAAACAAAAATATACATAAATGAAACTTGGCATGATATGTCTTTCTGCCTATGTAGATCAACAGCTTTGACTTTATTGCGAATTTCTTCAAAACAACTTTCCTTTTCAGAGGAAAGTAATTTAGTATTGTCCAGGGAAAGCTCTCTTATTTCATGCATTTAATTGTACCACAGATGACTGGAATCTGAGTGAGGAAACAGACACTTATGTGAATAAACTGATTATGAGCAGTCTTCTAAAACTTGATTTGAAGAAAAAATGATACAATGGCTGATTTTTGATTGCCTCTTGGAGGCAGGTCTGGCTCCTGCTTGCTTCACACGTGATCTTTCTGTTTATGTGGAGATCAAGTTATATGGAGGAAAAGAATGTATCAAGCTGGTTGTCACTTTACATGGATATGAGATTTAATCAAATACATGTATAGATCATGCAGACATTTGTATTTTTATATGTATTATATATATTACATACTGAGGAACCTGATCTCGTGGAAGGTGCTCCTGCCCATGGCAGGCAAGTTAGATCTAGACAATCATTAAGGTATCTTTCAACCCAAATCATTCTGTGATTCTATGATGATTATACATATACATGATTGGACTTCACTTACACATGTGACCCTCTTGTACCTACAGAGCAGTGGTTCACAGAGAATACCAGCACTAACCTCTGTATGGGCCTTTCTCCAACAGGATTTACCCCTTCATGGCAAAACCTTTGGAAATGCTAACAGAAAACTATGTAAAACCCAAGCACAAATGCCAATTACAGAGATAAATAAAAAAGAAATAGAAAAGTGGCAGCTGGGGCAAAAGGAAGAAATTGTTATCATGATGGTCTGTAACCAGCTTCTTTACACTTGGTCAAAAATACAGTGGGAATGTATCTTACTTGATATTTCCACTCCACCTTCCCTGTTTCATTCATTGTACAACTTGTTTTAGTTCTCCATGGAGTCCTTCAGTTTCCTACAAGATTTTCAAGAGCAAGTGGTGAAACAGTGTAGACAATGAAGGCGCTAAGGTCCCCAGGGGATTTAAATAAACTACCTTCCACTTTCTGCGTGCTGATGAAAGCAATTAACTGGTGTGACAACATAAGGTTTGAAGCCATGAAATGTCTCATTCCCAGTCTTAACCTGTAAGGACTATCATCAAAAGCCTTGAAGGTCATCTAAACATTTATTAAGCCCAAACCATAGCTGTTAGTCAATATTTCTAAGATTGGCCTGTGTGACAGGCCACTTTTTGGATAGCTTCAGCTCAACTCATCAAGCGTAAAAAAATCAAATCTGGAACTTCAACTACAATCTGGCAGGACTATGGATCCTCTCCCAACTTCTCCTGTGGAATTGGTTTGCTGAACATTGCACATTTCCAGCACACTGGAGTGGGAATTCCAGCAGTTTCCTTTTCATTTAGGTCCACAGGTGGGCTTGGCTGACCATATGCAAGGTAATCATTCATGTGAATCCTTTCTGAGGCACTGGAAGAGGTGAAGGAATCTTTTTTACAGGACTAGATAACCAAATGACAACAACCCAAGCCCACAAAGGGATTTTTGTTCCCTAGACTAGAAAAAAAAGTCATGTCTAAAGCCTGTCTTACTCTGCATCTGAAAAACTGTAGTCAATTTTGTTTTCTTGTGCAAAATTCTCCACTGCTGCATCCAAATTTAACATCATAGCCTTAGGAGACAGTGCCCTGATTGTTCAGACAAATAATTTTTATTGCAGCTGTTTGCTGGTGTGTTTCTGTGGTTGGAAGGCACTCTGGGCTTGTGTTTGGAAGGCTCCCTGACCCGGAATTTGAGAACTCAAATGCATCTTCAGTGATGGAACTCCCAGACTTTCTGCCGTACTAACTACTCCACTTTAGCAGCTGTCTCCCACCTAAACCTCATCACAAGCCAAAAATGTGGAAGTGTTGTGGCCAGCTTCCTTGATGTACCTGCTTTGCACATTTATTTATCAGAAGTGTTATGTGTAAAAAAACCACAGGGGCTCTGGCAAACCTTTCTAAAAAGCACTGAAGATTTGAATCCTGCCTCCACTTAACAGAGTTGCATAGCTGTGATAACATTCACCCTGGAGATCAGATGCCTGGATGAAGTACATTTTTGAAGAGTTAGCAATTTCAAATTCTTGCCTCCTACAAGACGACCTCAACAAACAGGCTGTTTTGGGTGTAGTATTCGGCCTCTCTTGTTGAAGAATGAAATAAGATTTCTTGGAAAACGTGACACTCTACACAGAGAACAAGGCACAAGACTGGGAAAGCAGCTTGTTGCATCCTGATAATAAGAAAACAGTAGATACATTTTAGGCAATGAATTAATAATACAGATAGTACTGATGCTCTGCTTTTCTTTTCAGCATGGACATAAATAATTGTAACACAGTAATTTTCTTGGTAATTCCTTAATTTCTAAATTCAAGATGACTTGGAGAGTGTTCACTCTATTGGAAGAGGCAGCAGGAGACACTTTACTCTCTTTTGGTGTCTCATTGTGGTCTTCATGACTTGCCTGATGATGAGTTTTATAGCAGTACTCAGGCTTTGCTTTGGAGTTGCTTGGAAGAATGTATGGATGCACAATCTGATGTGGCCTCTTCCTCTGTAGACGTCATAGCTTTGTATGTCCATCTTGCCATCTGCATGGAACACCCTACAAGCCTGGGAACAACTTTTTGATGAGATTTCCTCTTATGTGAGGTGTAGCTGAAGTGGGTGCTACTGTTTATGCAGATTTTCAAACAGATAATATTTGTCCTTCTTTATGCTGTAATATACTTTCTCCCCACCTTGAGTAATCATCCAGTTGTGGAGGTATTTAAAAGCAGGTGTAGTTGCCCCACTGAAGCTAAAGAGTAGAAAACATGCTTCCACTGCTTTTTTGGTAAAATCACACACAGTTTTAATGTGTTATATGTTCTATGGCTTGTCTAAGACATGTGGGTTTTGTATTTTGGTGATGAGATTCTTGTATACTGAGGACCCACAAACCTTTTCTACTCCACTGGAAGTGCATGTTGTGCATAAAGCATTTATGTACTACAGACTGAGGAAAAAGCCTGACACTTTTTCTTCTCTTGAGCTGAACACATATATGTCATTCATAATTATGGAAGCAAAAACAACTGGTAAAGACATACCACAATGAACTCTGCTGCAGAACCACAATATATGGTTTTGGGGAAAAGACATGCAGCATTTATGCTGCTTTGCTTTTAAGGTGAAGCTTCCCTCTGGAGTATTGGATTTATTTTTTCCTTGAGAACATATCTGAAAATATCTCCAGCATAGTATAATCTATCTCGTTAGGAAGGCAAAGAGAGCTCATCGGAAGTATATTTTATGATCTCCAAGTATAAAAGCTCCCTCAGATAGGGACAATATGACAGCTGGCAGACAAGCAGCAGCCTCTGTCAGAGATGAAGAAAGCTACTCAACTGTTCTTTAAATTGAGTAGTAGGACTTTTAACAAGCAGGGCCTCCAATCCCCATGACAATACGTTTATTGCACGTAGCTCTGCCATCACCTGTCTTTGAATGGTACATTGCTTCGAACAGTCCTGGTTTGGATGAACAAGCAGTTCCCTTCTAATCACTCACTTGCAGAATACCATGTGTAATTCCAGGATTTCACAGTTCCACGTGGTGCAGTTGGCTGTTGCTCTGTAGGAAGGCGACCGCTGTGCGTGTGAAGCCTTTGAGTGATTGGGGCGGCAGGGCATAGCTGTGCTGGCTGCAGGAGATGGGGAAAGGTGTGAACACAGCATCAGCTGAGGGACCCACCACTCAGGAAGGGTGAAACCAATCAGCTGGAGCATGATATTTAGGGGATAGAGAGAAAAGGCTTGACTCCAAGCCTTTTGAGGAGAAAAGACCACATTGGGACAGAAAGTGAGTCCCTGTGGGAGAAAAAACCGTTAGAAACCTGTCCTCTCATGGCAGAGCTACAGTAACATTAGAGATTATAGAATGAAGAAACAATGAAGGAATTTCTTTTAATGAATCTTAATTCGTAAATATACTTAAATATTTCTGTTCTGATCAGTTCTCCACTAATCACTTTTAAGGCAAACTCCTGACCTTTTAACTACTCAGTCAAGACCTGAACACAATTATGATGACATTCTTTTATTCCCTGGGCAATTGTATCTTTTACAGGAGGTAAAAAAGAAAAATGTATGCTTTTTGCAGTACAGCAAATCAAAATCTTAGAGTCGTTTAATATCTGTCTTTATTTTCTCTCTATCAGTCCTTTTTGCCACTTCTTTACTTACTGTAAGGAAGATGGCCAGCTGCCTAATTAGAGCACAGCAGCTTGAAATGCAGTTGCTTTGTGTCAGGGATCTACCTCAAGTCCCAGCCCCTGCAGAGCATTCAAAGGGAAGTTGTTCCCTTGGAAGCTGCTAGCCTTCTCCCTACAGGTTTCTCGCTAGGAGGTGAGGATGCTCCAGACTCCTCTGCTGTGTCTTGCTTCACTGTTTCTATTAGTGTTATGATCCTTACACTCTCCTGATCATTCTTCCCCTCCCTTGTGGTTGATTGTTTTCTAGGCCCGTGGCAGTTTCTCGGTGAGGAGAGGGGTTGTTCATTTCACGTGGACCATCTCTAGCATATGAGTCTGGCCTGGGGAGTTTTGATATTGGCTAGAAATAAACCATCATGGGAATCTCGATTGCACAAGGCCAGGCTCTGCTTTCTTTTACTTTTCAGCTCTCTGATCTCTTTCCCTTTGCTACTTCTGCTAGTTTTCACACAAGTTTTTCTCTTCTTTCTCTCTTTCTTTTTCTCTTTCCCTTTCCCTTTCTCTTTCTCTTTGTAAAGAAAGACCTTTCCTAGGAATTCCACTAGCAAGATGGAGAGGACAATAACAGCATGAAAGGATCAAGTGTTTCAGCAAACAGATATCTTTCTGGGAACATGGCATATAAAACCTGCATGAACACAGCTTAGGAGCCTCTTGGCCAATGAGGTCAAACTGCAGGAAGGCAGAGCAGGAAGGTCAGAGATTCCTATTGCATTCCTTGCATCAGGAACCACGGCATCTGCATTCATCTCTCTCAGCATTTCAGTGAAAACCATCTCTATGGCCTCAAGAAGTTAAATTGCATTTGCTGTGCTGCAAGCAAGGTGGTAGTTTTGAAGAAGGATTGCTATCATCTTTTACATGGAGACTCATTAATTTCTGTGATGTGCTAAATCTGCTCACTTGGTTGATGGTTAGTGCAATCATTTTCTAATTGCTACCCATAATGCACTTCTAACCCCAGAGAAGCTAATTTAGCAGCCTTTATTTTCATTCCCTTCCATTTTTAAGTGGTATTATGTTGATATCATGTAAATTTACAAAAGAAAATTATTTCTGTTCTATAAAGGTACTGTCTGAACATCCACAGCAGAGGCAAAGACCTCAAATGCTTCTGAATGAAAGGAAGCAATGGCAGCAAAGTCAGTATTACAAATTTAGTACAAAGTATTCTTCCTCTTCAATATTGAAAATATATTGGCTTCTTTCAGATGCTATTCTGTTTTTGTGCTGTCCAACAAAGATCTAGGCTAAATATATATGTCAGGACTTTTCAAAAGTGACTGTTTTTTCCCTTCTCAGTGTTTTCATTTTCGAGGTAACCATCCAGAGATATCTGATGGAATCAATTGTTTTTTAGAGAGATGTATCATTTTTACTTGCCTATGAAAAAGCAAAAATAAGATAGGAAACATAATGTCCACATCTGGGGCAGCTGGCTTTGCACATCACTATTAGTGTAGGTGCAAGAAGCCTGAGTCCTCCAGACTGCATTTACTTTGAAGAGGCATCTCTGACTTTGATTGGAGTCAAAAATGAAGGGAGCCTCCAGCCTAAGCTGAGCTTGCATTCATGAGCTGCTGTCTGTACTGATGAAGAGCTTCCCGCTGTATTTTCCCTCTTGCCACAGTCTGCTGTGGGGCTGGATGAACAGCCAGAGCTGATGTAAGGGAAGAGTGTGCAAGAAGGCAGAGAAGAACAGGGATTGAATTTTCAGTCTCTGTTTGATCAGTTTACCAGTAACATGAAGCCTCTTTTTATACCAGTCTCACAGAGCAACTGAACCTCAGCCAGACCACTCCATAGGCATGTTACCTTCAAGGTCTGAAGGGCCTCCCATTTTCATGTGCCCCATTACACACAAGCTCATTGCTGTTAGGCTTGTGGGCAGAAAGTTACTCTTCAAAAAAGTGCAGTGTATTGCCTCAGCTATTGCCCAGAATAAAGGAAAAATTAATCAGTAGCCAGAAGAAAACTCAAGCACCAGGTATAGAAAAATAGTTAAGTTTGAAAATAGACTGCCAAAGGTGCTGGAATCTTCGGTGAAGGATTGGTCAGAAAACACTGGGCATGAGTTTACAGTATCATTTGGGCACAAAAGAACTAATTAGCTAATTAGCTTTGGAAGAGAAGAAATAACCAGGATGCTGGATGCTCACCTGGGTTTTAGGGCTGCAGGCAATTGTCTGCACCTCTGGCTAGGTCCTGCCCTGCCATTAATCCAAACAAGTGGGACATTCAGTGGAAAAGGAAGGGACATGACATGGGAAATTGCTGCATATGACAGATAACCATGTGAGGAGCTGTCAGAAATTAGAGGTAGTACCCTGACACCCTGAGGGATGGATGGATGGATGGATGGATGGATGGATGGATGGATGGATGGACGGACGGACGGACGGACGGACGGACGGACGGACGGATGGATGGATGGATGGATGGATGGATGGATGGATGGATGGATGGATGGATGGATGGATTTAAATGTGGTTGAGAAGGATATACATGAAGAATGGTCAGATGTCACAGATAAACGAACTGAGGAGTGCTGGGACCTTCCTCCCTATAGTCCTGCAAGGTCACCAGTGCCTAGGTAACCTCATCAGTAATACTTTATTTGGGTATAAAGGTAACAAAGCTAGCAGCCATGGGAAAACAAAAAGGCTGCTGTTTATTTGGGAAGAGGCTGCAGTAGGCAAGATTGTGAGGAGTTGTGAGGATGGCAGAAAGGAGACAGGGGATAATAAGGTGCACAGACACTGGGAGCTGTCTGGGGGATAACTTGGTGGCAAGTCCTGCTCCAGTAAGATAAACCTGTTCTTCTGACCATATCACAGGGGCCAAAGCTGTGAATGCCAGGCTGGGGGAATGCTCTGGTGTGCTCTTCTGATCCCACAAGGGGATGCCTGGGCGACCCAGAGTGGCATCCCAATGTCCCTGTGCCCATGGCCATTCCAGTCTCAAGGNGGATGGATGGATGGATGGATGGATGGATGGATGGATGGATGGATGGATGGATGGATGGATTTAAATGTGGTTGAGAAGGATATACATGAAGAATGGTCAGATGTCACAGATAAACGAACTGAGGAGTGCTGGGACCTTCCTCCCTATAGTCCTGCAAGGTCACCAGTGCCTAGGTAACCTCATCAGTAATACTTTATTTGGGTATAAAGGTAACAAAGCTAGCAGCCATGGGAAAACAAAAAGGCTGCTGTTTATTTGGGAAGAGGCTGCAGTAGGCAAGATTGTGAGGAGTTGTGAGGATGGCAGAAAGGAGACAGGGGATAATAAGGTGCACAGACACTGGGAGCTGTCTGGGGGATAACTTGGTGGCAAGTCCTGCTCCAGTAAGATAAACCTGTTCTTCTGACCATATCACAGGGGCCAAAGCTGTGAATGCCAGGCTGGGGGAATGCTCTGGTGTGCTCTTCTGATCCCACAAGGGGATGCCTGGGCGACCCAGAGTGGCATCCCAATGTCCCTGTGCCCATGGCCATTCCAGTCTCAAGGGCACTGGCAGCTGTCACTTTAGACAGCTAACACTGTCAGAGACAGTCCCTGGGCACCTCATCTGAGACAGTAACAGGTGAACCCACTGGCCTCAAACTGCAAACTGACGTTTTGTCCCAAGAATATCTATGAATAAAAAGATAGTAATCTTCTTTCAAGTGAAAACATAGTTGAGGTTGTTCTGTAAAACTAACAAGAGTGAATCAGAAAAGAAAAAATAACCCATAAAAAGTTTGTTGGGAAAAAAGCATTCGTTATTTTAGTGGGGCACAGGGGGTTGCTTAGGGACAGGAGTGCAGCGGGTTAATTTCTCAGTCTTCTTACACTGATCAAGTGGGAATGCTTGGAGGACTAATCATAAATAATCATAATCATATCCTGCCTAGATGGATATGGGTTTAAACATAGATGCAGTTGCTTGAAATTATTCTATAAAGATACTGAAGGCAAAGAGGGGATATGTGAAATTAACAGCAGAATGGGCTAATTAAGATCTTCAGATAGGTGCTTAAAACTGGGTTATTATATAGAATGTTGCTTACTTGAATGTGTCTTTTAAAAATCCTGTTTCCTTGAGTATTTTTGTTGTTGTTGTTGTTTTCTTTAGCTTAACCCCCCACACCCAACTCTTCTGTTTTGACCTCTCAGGGACACAGAGGTGTATGGGGCAGTTCTGAGCTAGTGAACTGTAGCTGGAGAACGCTGAGCCCACACTGCAGTTCCTTGGTCCTGCTGCCTTTGATGTGTTTTACTGAGGAAGCCTCTGGAAACAGATTGGCACTGAATAACATTGAAAAGAAAAAAATACTTTGAAAGCAGCTTTTTTGTTGTTGTTGTTGTTGTCTTAAGGGTCACTGGGAGAGTCTCAGTCCATGCATTCTGAACATTGCCTCCTGAGTAAGCCTGAGTTAAAAGCTTAATTGGTTGAACACTCCTTACATTTTTTCCTGAAAATATGCTGTCTCTCTTGTAGTTTTCCATTTCACCCAAGGGTCTCTTGGCTAACTCATGAATTTGTTTAGTGGAAGCCACTGGAAGGCTGGAAGAAAGTGGACAAGAAAGAGCTGCAAAAAAAGCATTGGCTGTGGCATAGGAAAGGAAATGCTGCATCTCCACATCAGCATTTCCACATGGAAATAAAAGGTACAGAGCTCACCAGAATTCATCAGCAACTTCTTTTCCATAAATAATTTAAATTGTACTATTTTTTTTCAGAAAGGAGAAATTTTCTTAAGATCTAAAAGGATTCTTGACTCATGCCAAAATTGTTGAATCTTCCCAGACTTTCCAGGAGATCAGCAGCAGTTTCATTTCCTAGGTAATTGCAGGTACCATGTTGGCACAATTATTTCAAAACTACTTGTCTGGGACACTATTCTGGAAAGCAAATGTTCACATCTCTCCATATGTGAGGGTTCAAGTCTGAGCTCCAAAGGGCAGCCAGCAGCATTAGAGGGAATGTATCTCCCAGCTGCTTTACTACCACTGCTTTTAACAGGGAAACATTTTGCAATACTCCCAAAACACAAGTTAAACACGAGCACGTAAATTCACATGCTGCTTTCAGAGCAGATGCTTTTTCTTATTTTTTTTTCTGTCAGCTGTGCCCCTCACAAGAATTGATGGTTCAGGTTGAATGCATGTTGTTGTGCTATTTTTATGTGTGGTTATTGGGATTGCTTCTTGTTTGCGTGTCGGTAGCTGTCTGCCAGCTGGTGGCTACATTCTGCTGGACAATTAGCAATTTTCCCCATCTGGTGAATAGATTTACTCCACGTGCACCTTGCATGTGATAACATCTGAGTTTCAAATAGAGATGTTTTAGTGAAAGTCTGCTTTTCAGTATCTACAGTAGGGCTTTCTCCTGTATGCTTTTCACTATGGCTTTTAAGAGTGATGGAATTGTGTTTCAAGTGGTTCATGTGCTCCAGTTAGACCCTGGAGCTTGCATTTCTCCTATAAATAAAGCAGAACTATGGAAATTATGTTCCTGATTTGATGAATAATAAATATGAAGGATTTTTTCTTTTCACACAAACTTTGTTCATAATGGGCTTTATTTTTGGTGATCTGCTTTGTTTCCACCTCCTGCACAGCTTCAAATTAACAGATAAGGTGTAAAACCTATCCCTGCAGGATTGAATTGTTTCAGAGTCCACCTCACTGCATCTGATCCTACCAGATTCTAGCTGATCGTAGGAGTCATGCTGTGCACCCATTTAAATTGAAAAGCTTACAGGCTCAGTTGGGCCATTTCAAAGTTTGCAGAGATTTAGCCTTAATCCTCTTAAAATATTAGGCCATGTGACCTTGCATACCATATTGTCAGTGGGATAAAGATCCCTTTGATTTTTATTTACACTTCTTCACATGGGAGGAGGCAGGTTAATTCATTTCATCTGAGTGCCACCTTTGGCTCCCCATCTCCTCCCTAGGTCGCTCATGTGGATGCAAGAATGCTTTGGCAAGTAGGGTTTGCATTTTTCTGCAGCTCTGTGCTCCAGTTTATTCTTCAGAGGTACACTTAAAAGATGTCAGCTTTGCAGGCAGATAAATTGTTTTATTTTTGCATAAAAGATGTCCTTCCATCTATCTTTATGAAATGGAGTTTTTCACTATAAATGTTTCATGCAGACAATTTCAACAATTTGTGTACTTGCTTTTACTTTATAACTTTTCAATTAAACAATGGTTTCTGAAAGCTGGCAGTTGTTCCAACCTGCTGTTGTTATGAATTTTGCCTTCAAGTTTGAGGATTTTTTTAATGTTTACAGTGTAGCAAAAATAAGGCATAAGGAATATAGAGGAAAAAAAATGCTGTAACCATGGAGGATAATGGATTTGAAAAAAACCTGAGTACATGGAAATCCCACAGCTCCTTTCTTCACCACTTTGCATAGCTATCTACACATATGCAAAAGCAGTAAAAAATATTGGTTTACTGGTGTCCTTGGCTAGAAAACTAGATTCCATGAAAAGAAAAGTACAGGGCTTTCTGTCTAGAAGAGGGAAGGACAAGGAATGGTTTTCAGAGACAAATTGAGAGAGTTCTGGTGCTATCCAAGCCTTTAAAAATTTTGACAATGCCAAAAAACTGCAAGAGGAGGAGTCTTTTCTGTGAAAACATCCCTTCAGTCTGAACCTCAGTTTTTCTATCTAGTACTGTGCTCAAAATTTGGCTAAGGTTGTTTCCCTATAGTCTTCCAAAGTCCAGGGAAGCGTGGTAAAGCACTGATGATTTCAGGACTGGTGCTAAAATTACACTGCTCATTCATAAAGTCAATGAGTTCAAATTCAAAATATTAACCTGTCCTGCCATCTGCTAGTAGTCAAGCTACTCTAACACCATACCAATATTACAGACTTTGTACATTTTCTCTTCCTACATATCCCTCCTTATGGAAAAAGTAGTGACTCAGTGCTTGCCAATACTTCATGAAGTAACAGCACAGTTTGTAAATTATTTAAGGACATACAAGCCTACTAAACCCAGAAAATTTACCAGGTGATCTAATCTACGAGGCAACACCGATCCAAACTTTTCCTCTCTAGCTACATTTCCAAATGACAATGACCACTTCTACAAAAAGCTGTACATTCACAGCCTTTTCCAGTGTGACAATCTATGAGGATTTCTATGGGATTTAACACCCTGTCAAATGTGCAAAACTATTCTAAAGAAGGACATCTTCCAATTTAAATATCACCTTGATCTAAAAAATTTCCAGCTCTCATTACTGCAAGTAGTTTCTACATGCTCAGACTAGCAAAGGTAAAACAACCCTGTTTTTTAATTCTATGGTTTATTTTACACATTCAAACACTTTTTTTTCCCAGGTGAGTCTACCACACATAAATCTTTATAAGAAATACTTTTATTTTGGGAGTCAGGGGCAGGAGAATGAAGCTAGGCAGATAGCTATAGCAATTTGGAGCCTCAGCTCAATTTCTGACCAAAAAGAAAGAGGTCACACTTAAACCATTGAGAAAAGTCTATAGGCTTTGGTTCACTTTTCCTTCCATATAGCTGCAGCTAAACTGATTACCTTCTCCCCACCACATCCACCCCCAAAAGCAGGAGTGAGGGTTGTAACAAGGGCAGCTAAATCCAAGAGAGATGATGAGTCAGAGGCTTCAGCTGTGATTTGTGCAGCCTGGCATATTAATATAAACTGATAGCAGCTTATAATGAGCATCTGCTATTGCCTCCTGTTAAAGATGAGTTATTGGACTTGCTGGACCTTTGATGTGACCCAAGTACAGCTGCTCTGGTGCTCTTTGTGAGGGCTCAAACCATTAGTGCAGCCACTCAGGAGAAGCAAAAACACTTTGGTAGGGGTGTCTGTCACAAGTTCCTCAGACATCTCTGTGTAAATCAGCAGAGATTGGAAGTCCACTTCCAGAAAAGTTAGAATTAGGAATTAGTTTCTGAGGGAGGAGGGGAGGGCATATTCACTGAGAGACTTGAAGCTATAGATGAATTGCAGCCCTGGAATGGGGTTACATTTTTTAACCTAAACTGAGGTTTGGTTTCTATTTGGACTCTGAAGGCTTAAAAAGTACCAGATGCAGAGGGATGAGCTTCAAACAATACTGTGGGAACAAGTCAAAAGGGAGGCCAGCCTGTACTAGGTATGTGTGAGAATGATCACTCACACAGCTCCTTCCTGAATAGTCAGTTTTAATTTGTTACCTTACATGTCTTATAGTCCGAGAAAGGTGATATCTGTGAGAAAGAGAAAAAAAGTGTCTAAAGAAAGCAGAGGTTGAAAATTTGCAAAGAGATTTGGGATTGGATGTGAAAATTGAGTCTCCTTTTAATTAATTTAAAATAGCTGAATGGTGAGTCAATGTTATTTCTCTAAATGTGTGGTTATAAGCTGAAAAGGTATAGAGCACACATCAGGGCATTAGATCTGTAGTTCACTGCTCTGGAATGGTATAAAACCTGAGCTGAAAATTAAATGTCATCCCATGTTTAGTATTTGATACAGTGAAATATGGCTTTTGAGACCTGGGTAGAGAACTGAGGACTAAATGAATACTTTGAGATCCTTCTGCTGCCACGTGAACGAGGAAGGCAAAAGAAAGGCTCATGCTGGAGCGAGTGGGGGTGCCAGAGCCTGTTCCTTGCGATGAATTGACTGGATTAGACAGTTTCCACATAAACAGATGTGGGGAAGGTTATTGCTCTCTGAAAGCACTAGTGTCAGGCAGCAGCAATGTGAGAGAAGTGCCAGGTTATAGGCAGAAATTTTTCTCAGGATTCAAGTTATTTCTTTCCTAGTTTTCTATCCTTTCCCCCTTCTGAGAGATCTGGTGAAATTATGAGTTGCTTTGATAAGTGATAAATGGAGAGAGATGGGAATGACACCATCTAGATATTAAGAATGGGCTTTATTTTTTATTTCTTTCCAAAACTTGCTTCTTGCTCTTCAACCCTTCCTCCCTTTTCCTCCATGCAGAGGCTGCTGTCTCTCCCCCTTCTCCTCTCCTCTTATGCCCTTATCAGCAAAATTTAGTCCTTCTCTCCCTTTGCCTGCAGGCAAGCAGGGCCCTGCTGTCCCACCTGCACTGAGCTGCATTCCCAGCTGCCGGCTGCATGGCAAACCACACGCCCAGAAATGCACCACAGGTCCTGCCATGCGCTGCTGCAGCTGTCCTGGGAGCAGCTGGGCACTGGGAGGGAACTGTTTGGTTTATGGGGTGAAAAAAGGGCTGTGAGCAAAAGGGAAGGTTATTTCCTCATTGGGGATTCTGGCTTATTTTGGGAAGCTCAATAGTTGGATGTTTTGCTATTGTGTGATTTATTGTGTGATGTGGTGCAGGAGAGAGTCTCACTTAAGCAGTACATGAAGTGTTTTTTTTTTCATTTGGAAAAGAAAACAAATTCAAAATCCAGAAATATGAAAATATGCCCCAACCTTTGTGATAGAAATACAGGAAGTTAAAAGGAAAAACAACACTAAATGGTAAATTCATATGGTCCAGGGCAGAATGACCTGTGGAGCACCATTTCCATGGAGTTGGCAGATGCCCCTTTACCCCTTTGCTAGTCAAAACCAGGCAATGAAACCTGGGAACAGGGAAGTGGAAATGAGTGGAAATCTTGAGATTAGACTGCAAGGACTGAGAGGACAAAGCTCACTAGAGATGGGAGAGAAACAGCAGAAAGGAAAGAGCTGTCAGATCACACACATTGCTGGGATGCCTGTCAAGATGTGCAGTAAATGCTGCCAAAGAAAGATTATTAGTGAGTCCTTGCCCTAGCATAAACATCACCCAGCAGGCTCTCAGGAAAAGGAGCAGATCTTTAAAAAGTACTTTTTACCTTTTGATTGAGAGTGGAAAGGGCTATGGGTATAAAAAGCATAAGCTGTTTTAATCCAGTGCTGCTTAAGAGGTGATTGCTTTAAGTATAGCAATGCCTCCTGGCTGTACAGGAGTCCCTGAAATCTCAGAGGCTTGAAAATGAAAGGTGACTGTTGTTCAGTGTGAGGTGTTCTCCCTGAAGTCTCTGACTGTTGCAAGGAAGCAATGTGATGGCTGAAGCAAAATGTTCCAATAAACTCAGCTACTCTGGGAGTGAATCCCTGTGGCCAGCAAAAGCAGCACCCAGACTACTACATCAGAAGGTGAAGGCAGGTTAGATTATAAATGCAACAATAATTACAGTGTTGTTGAGACAGTTTCACTGAAAATGAAAAATTCCAATGATACAAAGGAGTCAGTAAGGCTGTGAGAGACTGCTCTGAGATGTGAGGGTAAAACAAAAAAGGCTGTTGCCGGAAGAATACTGAGTCTAGAAAAACTAACGTGACAAAGCAGCCGGTCAGCAGTTTCAGGGAGAAGACACAGGCAGACAAAACAAAAAAAGAATAAAACATAATCAAAGGTCTGAAAGAGAAGAAGGGTCTTCCACATCCTTGGGGTGAACTAAGTAATCATTGTGAAACAGGTATACTAATGAAAGGCCTGGGAAATGTGAAAAGAAGTTCCACTATGAGTAACTAAACAGATGCTTTTTATTTATGCTCTGCTATAAAAACCAGACATCATGGAGAAGACCCAGACTCAGGCTTGGTTGGGCAGGATAGCATTAAAAGGGATGAGGGTAAGGAGAAGTGTGCATGGCTGTCAGGACACATGGGAAGGGTATCCTTGCCTGGGAGGGAATCCACAGTTCTGTGTCTCAGAGGCAAACAAACACCTATGACATCTCTTCCAGAGGAATTGTATGGGTTTTGGTGCTGATTTAGTTACCAATGAGCAACTAATTTCTGAGAGCTGTTTGCTGAGAGCTGAGGTGCTGGTGGTAGTGGTTCAGGCTCCAGGGCACCAATAACCTGCGCTGCTGAGGCCAGGGAGCTGCTTGAGGGGATTTATGTCTTGTTGCGACATGGCTGCATGGCCCTTCTGCACAATCTCCTTCTCCACTGTGGAAATAATGGGCCTATTGTTATTAATGTCTATGTTGTAGGCTCCAAGTCACTGAGAAGTGTCTGACCCACTCTAAAAATCCTGTGTTTTGTATGCAGACACTCCTCCATTTGTAAAAAATGCAGGACTAAATATAGCAGCAGAGAGGCTTGGACTGTACTCCTTAATTCCCTGACTGGAAATCTTGAGGTTTCACCCCACACCAAAATGTTGAGCTATGGATGTACATAAGACCAAGACTGGTCAAATTTGATACTTGTGAAATAAAAGTTCTCTAGAAATCTGGAGCCTGTTTGCAGGATTCATGAGAAATATCTGATGGCTTTCCCAACTCATCTCACTGGCTAATGTGTAAGCCAGGGTGCCTGGCAGTGCTGGCTGCATGTGCTGTGCTGCAGCCCCACATCAGAGGGGTGCCTGCCTCCCTTCTCACATCCCTCTTCCTGGGGGCAGACACCCACACCTGCCTGCACATCCCAAGAGAGGTGCCTGCACAAACTGGGCTGCATGAACGGGTGAGTGGAGGAAATGGGGTGTGAGGGTACATTTTGGTGGGTTGCTGTGCTATGTAGGTGCAGCCTCACTTCATCAGCTTCCCATCTTTAAAATGGAGGGAATATAAACTCCTCTTTAATTTAAAGATAAATTAACTTTTGCTTCTGAAGCATTCAAGTGGCATATTGAGAAGCACCACAGGAGAGTCCATGAAGAGATAAATTATTTTATGCAGAGGAAAGGGATTTGGTTACTGTACAGATATGCAGAGGCTGGAACTAGATGGTAGGTGAAGGGAATGAAACAATACTCTGCACAGCTGTGCATTGGCACCATCTATTGCACTGAGTGAGGCACACGGTTTCATCAGAAAAATATAGCACATGGCCTTATAATGAAAGGCTGTGTTGTAAGTGGAAGGGGACCAGAAAATCTTAAACCCACCATTTCCTAACCTTTGAACAGTTGACTTTGCACCCACAGTGTTCTTTCACCGTTGTTGGTTTTGCATGTAGCACAATACAAAGCAGAAAGGGCTTTTATTATTAAACAGAAGTGACAACAGGATGGATATCTGTGGCACTGGGCTGCACAGGAATGTAGTGGAGTCAGCAGTTCAGTGCATGGTTGTTTGATCCAGGATTTGGGCAGTCTGTAGGCAGTAGTACAGCACTGCACAATCGATGTTCATCAGCTTGCAAATTAGACTGGACCAGCTCAGGACTGCATCCCTGTATTTCCCCTCCTCTCCCAAATAATTTTTTCCCCACATTGTACCTGTTGTACCACTGCAAATCAGATCAATACATGAAGATGAAACATTTTGCTTGTTCAAGAGGCAAGCAGAGTATACATTGACTTCAGCATATGGATTCCACCACGTGCTTTGTGCTCTCTTGCAGAACCCTTTTTGTGTTAGACAAGGATGAAATGTTAACATGAGGATAGTAAAGAAACAAGTTGACTTTTGGTGCTTAGAAGCAATAATAGATGCTTGCCTCGCTATGAACTTTGTGTAACTCAAGTTTAACCTTTACATGCTTGTGTAGAGTAAGAGATAGATCAGGTTTGCAGGAGAACTGAAGGTTAAAAAAAATAGAAAGACTTTAAATCCCAAAGGCATGGAGGAGAAGCCAGAGGTCTGATTGTATTGTGTCAGATGGCAGTTGTTCTCCTTTGAAGCAGCCCTGATACACACAGGATACTGTAATGCTGTGGTGTTACAGCCTCCTCTATTCTGTGAACCCACAGAAAATGTTTTAGAGGAGCAGGAGATCCATGGCAAATTTTAGCCTACAGCAATATCTCCAGCTTCTTAATCTATTATTTTATGTGTTTTCAGGCAGTGTAAGACCAGTACCACAGCCAGATGAAGATGTGCCATGCTCAGCCCTCTGGTCCTGCCTCTGCCTCACCCCCTTTCTTGCATCCCATCAGAAGATAAAAGGACATGGAGATGGGAATTAAAAGACCACATGGGAAGACAGATTTGCTGCCCCAGTAATTGCCTGGTGGCAAGACGAGTTTATAATAACTTAAACCCTAGAGCCACAATCACTTTGTGGACTATGATTAAGTGATATAAACCATCAGGTCTCTACAGATCATGGGATAAAAATTGCTCTAATGGATGGGTCAGAAACAGTAATGAGGAAAATTTATAAATAAACTTATACATTAATTAAGTATCCCCAATGTGATAGGTAAATGCAAGTAAGAGGAACTTCAGAATTAGGGGTGCACAGGCAAAACAAGGGCAGTTGCACTTCTGTATCTCCCAATACACCTCTCCTCCAGGACTGAGGACACAAACCAGCACAAAACCCTACACTCTTCTCAATGTTATCAGAAGCCTGATTTTACAGCCTGAGGCAGACCCTTCCTTCAAGGTGCACATTTCTTTTCATTTGGAGGCATGAGAGACCCTAATATGTTGAGGTGTAGGGACTCTGATATATATTGAAGTCTCCCTGCCAACCAGAAGCAGTATAAGAGAGGCCCTGAAAAGAGCAAGAACGTAATGTTATGCAGCATAATCCACTCCAAAACAGATCTGCTCTGATTCTGCCATCCCTTCTGACTCCAACTGTATATTCCCTCCCTTCCTTTTTTTCCTGCTGCTTGTGAGGTCATAGCATGAGATCTGAACTAACTGAATGCTTCTGAAGCTTTTTTCTTTAGTTTTATACAGTTAGTTTCATGTCCCCAAACAAGCCCTTCATGCAGTAGTGTGGGTACCCATCCTGGTGCAAGGGAGTGGGCAAGATCACTGCTGGGGGCAGAGCTGCTGGATGCAATGCTGGGCTGGGGCACAGCTGACTTGAATCAACCTCATCTACTAAGGAATCACATCTTTGTTAAATATTCTGAGTGCTAATGTTGTTTCAGGCCTGGCAGAAGTGAGCTATATATAGCCCTTGATTACAGACTATGCCTAAATAATTGTCTAGTCCAACGACATGCCTAGAAAACTCTATCACTCCCATTGATCCAGTATGAAAAGCCCCTTAGACCTTGCCTCCAACTTCCAAAGCAGTTCTCCTCAGTGTTTGTCATTGCTTGCAAGCGTTGATGCTCATAACAGCTTTGAGCCCCTTCTACTCCTCATGTGAGTTCCTAAGAGGCTGAAGTGTAGGTGTATGGTGTGCTTGTACTACAAGGATTGTGCAAATGAAAACTAATTCCAGGGAGGTGGGGACAGTGAGAGAAAAAGCAGGCAATGAAGAACTAGTGCAGGAAATAATACAAAAAAAATAATCCAAGCCATCTTTATAGATCAAACAGTATATTTACAGCTACTGCTGAGAGATGAGTTATTGAATGATACCTATTTTCACCCTGGCCATAGATTTCAGAAATGCATGCAAGTACAATTATCTTCACCCAAGCGGTAAACATTTGGACAGTTTTCAAATCTAAACGTTGTTTATGAATCGATTTTTGCCTCCTTAAGTTCAGCTCTGCTATCCTTGCAGCATACCAAGTGCAGTAACCAGCCTGATGGATCATACAGGGGTTACATTTTACATCTGGAATCCTGCAGCACTCATCCTGGAGAGGAGCTTTCAGACATCAGCACTTGGAGTAGGAAGAAAAAAAGCAGTCACAGGAACATGTACCCACCTTCCCAGTAAATATAAAATAAAGGCTGTGTCCTTTAAGGGCAGTCCTTTGTTACTGTGCAGATAACTCTAGGACTGCTTCTGTGTTTTCACTGTTTGTTGGCAGCATAACCTCTGAGGGTAAAAGGGATTCAACATTTTCTTCTAGGCCAAATCCTATGGTCAGGTCTCAGTTTTAACTTGTGCAAAGTGAATGTGAAAACTGCATACAAGTTTTCACAATTCTATTGGCTGTAAAATTGTTTATTATAAGGACTTCAGTCTCTGAAGAACCTGTGCTGGCTGCTGTCAGGGACAGAACGTGCATTAGATTGGTAGAGTAATCTGGTAATGCAAATTCTTCATATTTCATCAAGGGAGCATTTACTCTGCAGTCCCAAATGCTCCTTGGCAAAGCAGACTGGCAGCACTGATCTCTGCCAAGATGGCAATGCTCTTATTTCTTCCAGAAGGCAAGAACTAAACTACCTCCCCTCCCCTCTGGGAAAGACTATAAATAGAGGTCTGCTGGGATCCCAATCTCACATTCACAGAGGCAGCTGCCATCTGGGATTGCAGTTGACCCCCTGTCCCTTCTTCATCTTCTCTCTTTCTTCTTTGATAGTATTTGTGTAATTCTGAGGTGAGCTGGTCCAGGGAATTAAGCCAACTGAAAAGTAACCGTAGGAAAAGAATAGACTGGTGCTTGCACATATTGCACATTGCTTCCTCCACATTTCTGGCTACCCCCAGAGAAGCTGACTACCTTCCACAGGACTTTCTGAAGTGCTGGGCAACAAAATAAACAGCATGTGAGGTGACTTAGGGATTTAAGCTTAATCCACGTCTGTGGAGCAAACTGCCAAAGAAAGGCACATATTCAAACTGCAAAACATCAGTCATATGCTATTTACTAACTCCAGTCACAGTTACTATTTCTGTACCAGCAAACCACAAAAAGAATAAATCCTTGTAGGTTAAATTAATGGAAACCAAGACAGACAGCAAAACAACTAGCTCAGAACTACCAAGCTGTACTTAACTCAAGAGTCACCCTGAACTCACGAGCCTTTGCTGTATTCCTGCTTTCCTGAGAAAGTGCTGTGTTTCTGTGCAGGAGTGTGTCCTCAGGGAGGGGCACCACCTAAATGAGAGAGGAACACCAGTTTGGGAAATCAGCCCTGCAACAGATGTAGCCAACTGTGAAGATATATCTGTTGTATAATTTTTCCCCTAAATGTTTAGCATGTTAAAAGCTAGTGCCTGATAAAACTGCAGGAGGATATTTTTTTAACTGACCACTACTGCATGTGTTGGAAAAAACCTTTATTAAAAATGTCCCTGGTACCATGTATTTTGCTGGAGGGACCAAGTGACATCTGCTTTATCAAGATGCAGGAAATGCCATTTCCTGTCTAGTCAGGGGCATCAAGCCAAATACTGGTCGCAGTTGTCAGCCAGTCAATTATTTGATTATGGATGTACAGCCAGCTTCTGTTTGTAGATCATCTTCCAGCTAGACTGCAAAGATTACATATACATTTGACAGTAAATGTTGGGCTTATTTGCAGCTTAAAACCATTACTTATTAACACAGAAGGCTGGCCTCATGGAAGTGAATTGTTCTCAACTCCCCTGCTGTTCAAAAATTTGATGTGCACTGATGAGTTTGCTCAGGTCCTCATTCTGTGGTTTTTGCAGAGAGAAGAATCAGTTTCTTCTTCCCAGTAAGATGAAAGAAGTAATATTTTTTTTCCCTTATATCCCAAAATAAATTAAGGTTTTCTGCAGTGGTGCTCATTTCACCCCTTGGTTTTGAGAAACACTGTTCATCCTGAGAAAACAACTCTCTGTCTGTTGGCTTGAGGATCCAGCTGCTTGTCATGTTAAACCATGTGGAGGCTGCATCTGAGTCCATCTGTATTGCCAGGATCAGTGCCCCAGGGACTCAGCACAAAAACACTTTGATCCCTCCCAGTGACAGGGTTTTTGCTAACAAGCCTCCAGACATTTCAGTTGGTATGTCATCACCCTTGCTAAACTAGAACAGAAGGATGAAACAAAAGTATCTCCAAAGCCCTTTAATAACAATCAGTCGAAGGGGAATGAGTAAAACATCCCAGGTGAGACACTTCTGTAAAAAGCATTAGCATTGGCCATATGACTGTAACGAGGACGGAGAGGCTTTTTTCCCCACCTTTTTTCTTTTTTCTTGTCCTTTTCTTCAGAGATAAAAGAGAGGATGGGAGCTATGGACTGTGAATTGCAGGGAACAAAGCGCTTAACATCCTTTAAATAGCTTGATAGGGTCAAAGTAAGGCAAAAAGTCTAAAATGCATAGAAGAGAGAATGAACCTGAAAAGTCCTAATGTTTTATACTGAGTGGCCCCCCTGCAAATTGTGCCTCTTGTGATGGCCTGATTAGTCCAAATTTTTCACATGCCTAGCAGCAACTAAGCTACAAATCTCCTGTACACGGTGAGAGGATTTATGCTGTTAATTCCCACCATTATAGAGCTACAAATATCCCCCATTGCTTTTACCTTTTAAAATCCAGTCTGCATGTGCAGTGGGCATGTGATTTGTGCAGCCAGAGTTTGGGATGAGTGCTTCAAAAAAGAGCATCACCTGATGCTCTTGCACTAGGGTAATAAGTAAGAAGTTAATTAATACCTTGTGTTGATGAAGCACTCCGGTCAGTGAATAACTTGCAGGTAGAGTTGAATTTCATGCTAGACAATTGAAACCTAGGGTTTTTATAATCTAAGTGCATTACTTAAGCAGAAATCAGATTGTCAACAAGGCAGTATGTGATTAGTATTAGCAGAGCAACTTTCAATAGATCATGTAAATGAAGCAAGGAGGGCAGCAAGGCCAAAATCCTTGTCTTAATTAACAGAAAGCATACTTTGTAAATGATTTTGTTGCTTAAAAAAAAAGAACTGTGAAGGGGAGAGAGCATTAAAACACAAGGTTTTATCTAACATGCCCAGTCAGGTTCCTCCCCCTTCTGCAGAATAATTTTGCAGGAAACAGGCAATTTGATCTGAAAGCCCAAATCTGCATCCAAAGGCATGGGAAGTTTTGCCACTTGGAGAATGGAACTTTGAGCAGACAAGTAACGATCCAGCATGCCCTAGTGGAGCAGAAACATTTAAGTAGCTCATCAGCTAGGCTATGATTCTTTAAACATATGGTATTAGAAGTACCCATTTCTGAAAAAAGAGCTACCTACAAGTCTAGGAAATCAAGGCACAGATATTTTTTCAACAGTGTGATAGGGTTGATGATCATTTCATCTTGTCAAGCATCACTCAATAGTTACCTTGACTACTTATTATTAATAATATTGTTCTACTTCATGGACATTAGAATATATGTAAACCAAGCTTTAGATAATTTGTATCTGAAAAGCTGATGTTTCTTGAAATGTATCTTTCATCTTGTTTCCATATTTTTTATTTGAAAAGTTATTTTATTATTTTTAAACAGCAAGCAACCAACCAACCCACCTACCTCTTTCCTCCTCATCCTCACCAAAATATTTTTCCCCTCAACATCACCAAAATATTTCTAGCTCCCTTTTTGTTGGAATTGGGAACTGAAGAGTGTTCTCTGAAGAGAGAAAACTCCTTGAAGCACTTACTCATCATTGCCATGCAGGGCAAAAGGAGTACATGTTTCTCCTGACACTCACTGGTTTTGGCTCCTCTGTGGTCTCATTAACATTCCTTTTTTCATCCAGAGCATCTCTGTGTTTTCAAGCTGGGTAATGTTTGCATTATGGTTGAAACAACCCAGAAAAGTTGGATTGCTTGTATCATGTATTTCTTAGTGAATGGCACCCTAAGAAACACTTCCCTGCCAGAGCTCCCAGCTGTCCTCTTGACAGAAACTCTTGTGGCAATGAGAGCAAATAGCTCAGTAAGTGGTTCCAGGGTGAACGTGAAAACTCTCCCCCATGCCAAAGGGAGATTTCTCAGGAGCATTTCACAGTGTCACTCTCCACAAACATCAAGCCATGCCTGATGGCAACCAGGCTGACATTGCCTCAGTATTCCTCTTCTCTTGAGAGTACTTTGACAGACTGTTTAGTTGTGGGTTTTTTTTCTCTTTTATTTAATGGCAGCTTTGCAGGGTTCATTAATGTTAGCTAAGTAGCAATGTGCCCACTAGTGTGTTAGCCAGTCTTTCCTGCATAAAGCAGGAAATACTCCTGACAAAGCAGGGATGCAAACAGCTCTACTGCTGTGTTTATGATACACCCTGACCAGAATTTGCTTCCTTGTGGTTTGATTTTGTACTATTACACTGGGGAATATGGGTACATATCAATCATGTCAAGATTCCTGAAGATATTGTATCATCCTTGCCTGTCTTTTTGAGCTGTAAAGCAAAACAACATCATTATATACTGCCCTCCTACATAAGTCAGGTGATTCAACTTCAGGAAACATCTGAAATATATCGATCACATTGCTGAGCTGTCCAATATTGTTTTGCAGCTAAACAAGAAAAAAAACCTGCTCCTGAGAAGCCAGATTCATGTCTCAAATGACCTTCAAAAAGATCCTGGTGACATGCAGTCATAGAGAAGAGAGGGATAGTTATTTTTTTCCTTGGAGGTGCACCTCATCTTTTGGTCTGAATTGAGGAACACCTGCTCCCTCGAAGATTCCTGAGCTCATTTTCAAAGGTTATGGATGGATTTTTTAGTTCCCTCCTGCTTGTTCTAGCCTGGTGTCACAACCATCAAACAGCTCTGGCACAAGTAGAAAGCAAGAGCCAAGGGGGTTCCTCTCCTCTGTGTCTCTAATTCTTGTAGAGACACAAATGCCCTTTACCTCTTGGTTTTTACCCTGAAGAGACACCTTGGAGTTTACCCAGTATTACCTGAGGAACACTTGCCTATCGTCCTGTTATTCAAATTCTATGATATGCATTAGGTTTCCTTCTTTCAGTGAATGAAGCAGAATTTGGAAGCTTACTGCCTGTCTGTGAAGTCTTTCAGCAGTAAGTCACAGCTTTGCTTCCTCCCTTAGGTTCTGATAAGTGCTGCTGTGTTTCTGATCATGGTTTTACAGGAATCAAACTTTTTTAAAATTGACTGTTCTAGAGACTGAGCATCCTTTGGTAACAGGTTGTGTTTATAGACAGTAGCTGAGTCAGCTGAAATACCAGACAATAATAACTGTAGAGAATTTGTATTTAACAAAAAGGCCCAATTTTATGTGAGCCAGGAAAGATTTTTTTTCTTCTTTCCCCTGAAGTGCTGTGTGTGTTCTCATTCTAAGTCTATCCCTGAGAGAATCTAAATTTACTCTATCTTGACTTTTGAGAAATACACAGCAAGACATCAACTATTGGTTGGGTAAGAAATCTCTGAAATGAGGGAAGAGACAGCAGCTTACAAAAGGAAGTTCTGTGTCTGTATTGACTTGTTAGCAGCAGCGTGCAGTGTCCCTGGGGGTGCACTGACAAAGCTGAGTGCAGGAAGTGTGCTGTGCTGTTCTGTGTGCTGTGCTGTGTGTGCTGTGCTGTGCTGTATGGGCTGTGCATCGGCTGAGGGTGAGCCGG
>VZRX01015553.1:130464-167134 GCA_013398075.1 Notiomystis cincta | reverse complement strand
GTGCTGTGCTGTGTGTGCTGTGCTGTACTATGCGGTTCGGTGTGCTGTGCTGTGTGTGCTGTGCTGTTCTGTGTGCTGTGCTGTGCATAGGCTGTGCTGTGCTGTGCTGTGTGTGCTGTGCATAGGCTGAGTGTGAGCCAGCTGCCACATGAAAGCCGTGCAATCCATCACACCTTTGTTACCCCGACTGGCGCTGCTGCTGCTGCTGCTGGGTGCCTTCGTCGCGGGAACGCAGTCACGGCTGCCCAGGGCCAAGCTCAGCACCCTGTGTGCTGTGTGGAAAAAAACTCCACAGCCCGAAAGTTGTGAAGTAGGTATGCTTTTTTCAGTGCTGAGGTGCATGGGGGATCGCTCCTCTAAAGGCATGTGCACCCTCAGCATCTCTCAGTCCCATCTTTATGTCCCAAAGTGTTCCATATGCATGAATCTGCTTATACATATTCAAATCCTATCCCTGCTTCTTATTATAATGAGCTTGCTTATCTCTTGCACCTGTGCAGGGCCTCCTGGTGGTCCTGGGCAGGGGTCTCAAGGATGAAGTAAGGAGTCTTCCTCCCTGTAGAACTTTTCTCCTCCTCTCCTTACACATGCTCTGTGGCAACCTGGTCTCAGTCCAAACCTCAGGGCCGGTTTCATTTAGCTGATGATCACGGTTACTTCTTTTTATCAATTGTTTTGTGTTCCCTCATCCGCTTTTGCGAAGGCCATACACCATGTTCCTTAAACTTCTAAGCAAGCAGTTCCTTAAACATCTCAGCAAGCAGTTCCTTAAACATCTCAGCAAACAGTACTTGTCTAGTAGCTATTCATTAACCCTTTGACTGCCCCTATCACGTGTGTGTGGGGACACGCACGAGAGGAACCAGGGCCTTGCACACGTCTTCAGCTTTAACAGCGGCGTGTGCCAGCTTCTGCTTTGAGACTCCTTTCTTCTGCTGCAGCACTGCAAGGGCAGGCCCTCATTTACACAGAAACCTCTGTGAGCAGCAGGGCCTAACTTTTATAATGGAAGTACCTGCAGACAAGAAAAAACGTGTTCTGCTTTCATGCTTTTGTGTGACCTGGGCTTTATTCCTCAAAGGCCTTCTCCTGCCGATAAGAATAAAACCCGACACACAAATGGCTATTTCTGCCACCAACCCTAGAGGTAACATCTCCTCTGTCTGCTCCTGGCTTGGGATGCAGGGGCTGCTGAGAGAACGTCGTCATCGTCACGAGAAGTGCAAGAGCTTCCTTGACCTGTCAAACTGGTTACCTGCTTGGAGGATGGGCCAGTGGGGAAGCTCTCTAGAAGAGAGATTCTGAGTGTCAAGCTTTTTCTCCTTTTTGATAAAGGCTTGATTTAGCTGAAGAGCTGTAATTATTCCAGATTTTGCAAACATTGCTACATTTTTCTGAACTTCTGGCAGGTTGCACTATTTTCTTTTTTTCTTTTTTTTTTTTCTCATTTTTCATTTTGATTTTCCCCCTTTACTCCCTTTTTCTTTGTTTTTGTCTTTCTTTCTCCTTTTTCTTTATTTTTCTTCCTATTTTTTTCTTCAAGGGAAACCTGGTTGTGTTCTTCTTGGTCTCCAGTCACATTAGGACAGTGGCACAAAATTCAACACCCTTGTTTTTCTTTCTTCCAGGAAATTGCCCCCAAATCTTTTGTTTTACAGATTCTAAAGCCTTAAGCATTTATTCTGTTTTAACTCTGCTGGTATAAGAGTTCTCTTTCCCAAAAATGTGGATATAGATATATGAGATAAAGGTCCTACATAATTTTTGAATGTATCTCTACCGGCATTTCTAACTACAGGTGAATCCTGTCTAATATCTAAGTAGTTGTTGGTGGTGGTGGCAGAAAAGCCTAAGGGATAGGGCAAGGATATCAAGGTTGTAACTGTCTGTGTTGGGATTTTACTAGTAGAACCACCTCAAGTACAGGATGTGAAAGTTATGGTGATATAACATGCTTCACCTTGAGCAATTCCAGCAAAATACAGAACTCCAGGCTTTTGCAGCTCCAAGCACTGTAGAGTGACAGGTTTGATGTGCTGCAGCGATTCCACTGGCCATGCAGACACCGTTGGCTGCTCCTGAGAGCACAGCAATGCTTACCTGAAATATCTGTGATGATAACCTCAGCCACAGCATGAAGTTAATGAGACCATGTGGAGCTGGAGAAATACTGATGTCAATTTATAACTGAATTTGGATCCAAACACAGAAGCTATTCCTATATGCTGGAAATACCAATCACATTACAATTATAAATAAATGAAATATAAATAAATGAAAGAGGTCTCTGTTGTCAATGGCACAGGTGCAGACAGGGAAAGATATAAAACTGATTGACTGTCTCGGCCCTGTGGGAACTGCGCTGTTGGTATGAAAGATTTAACTGCATCCAGTTTTAGTCCATTATAGTGAAGGAGCCTGTTACACCAGTGTAGATGAAGACTTGAGGTTAAGGCATGCTGAGGGACAGAACATCACTTGTATTCTCTCTGTAGTTAACAGAAAATATACACAGAAATGAAATGCTGTGCATTAACAATTTCCATTAGTTTACTATGTCAAGTGCCAAATAGAAAGTCATTATATTTCCACTGTACATCACTCTAGTGTAAAAAGTTCATAAGCCATTAGGATAATGATTTCTACCATTACTTGTCAGTAAAGTGTGAAAATATTTTTTTATCATCCATTTACATTAATTTTAACATGCATGCATTTCGTCAGAAACATGGACTTTTTGAAGTGATTGCTTCCCATTGATTAATGTAGCCAGAAGTTTCCTGATTTGCCAAATGTCACAGAACATTTTATTAATAGTGCCTGTTTTGTGTATAAAGCTTTGCATCAGGTTTCATCTATTAATTAATAAACCTTAGAAATACTCAGTTAAACAAGAAAATATTTCTAGTGTGGTTGCTGTATTGAGGACTCCACTCCTAAGGCATGCCAGTAGTGATCCTTTGCCTTGGGTTGAGTGAAAAGTGTGACTCTTAGAGGCTGATTTTATGTAGTCTCTAAGGTAAAGGACCATTCTGATACAGTGAGCCATCTGTACTCAATACAATTTTAAAATGCAGTTCATCCTCTTCTGAGAAGGAACTAGCCCTGCCACACTTCCATCCATGGATGTTAAAATCCACAGGTAAACTTCAGTCCAGGTATAAGGAGAGGATGTTCACAAAGCTCATAATCTCCTCCCTTTGAAATAGCACCTGTCTGACAAAACTGGTTTTTGCTGGGAATTTTTGATTCTTCAACACTAAATTTTTTCAAGGGAACAAGAAGTTTCCTGAAAGGGCAAGGTATATAAGCTTAGCTAAGAAATAACCTTACACTAGAACAAGGACCAGGGACTAAAATTTTCAGGGCTTGATTTATCAATTCCAATCAGTAATGCAAACCTCTGCCACCAGTTGTGTTGTGACAGCATCGACTCAGCTCTTCCTGCAGCAGTTTTGCAGTTAGCACGGTGACTGAGACTCAACCTGATACCCCATAACTGGAGACCCTCATTGCCAGATATTGAGGCCTCTTTTTCATCCTAGTTTGAAATGTTTTCTTTCCTCCCTAACTGAGAAATGGGGGATATTTGAAACCTTTGATTGGAGGCAGTAAAAACATTTTCTCTTTACTCAATGTAAAATAGAGCTGAGTTGAAAGCAACAATATGTGCCTCTCCTCTTTTTGTTTTCTCTTTCTATGAACATTCAAGTGAAAAGGATTTTGTCCTCCACATTTGTAGAAAAACAATTTTAGCAATTTATTTAAAAGTGCCCTTGGAAACCAAATATTATATTTCGCCAAGGCAAGCACTGTTGCTCAAGAAGCTTGAATATGCACTCAGCTGGGTAATAGGAACAACACCATGTGACTAATAAAATCAATGTCTGCTAAGTAATGTGGTTCAAACTGGAAATGTTTTCGATCAATCCAGGGGTATGCTTTTTTCCTGACTGAAGAATAAAACAGAACTAGTCTAACAGCAGATATTTTCCTATAGAAAAAGTTAATTTATATAAAGCAGGATATTAATAGATCTGAGTTGCTCACCATGAAGATAACATCTCTGAATTGACACTATCTTAACTTTGTCAAAGTAATGTTAGCCCTTGCCTCCATATAAAGTGTTCAATTAAGCCAATTTCTGCCCTTAGTCCTGACATGGCTTGTTGTTACAATGCACTTTGAATATTGAAAGGCAGACTAACCTGTCATTAAACATAGCTGGGAAGAGATCTGGCATAATTATATACTTTCTTATTGCTGAAGTGATTGCTCTGTATTAGCACTGCAAACTGCCAGCAAACCATGAGGCACTGAGGTGCTGCAGATGTGGAAACAGAGCATGAAGGAGCAACACTGATAGAGTGAAAGTGTTCAGGAGCTTCTTCAAAGTCAGGTGAGTGTATTTCATACCCTGGCTTAGATACCACTGTGTGCAATGTGGCTGAAGAAGAGGCATTTTTAACCTGTACCAAAGTAAGAAAGAGAAAAACATGTTAACAGCATTCTGCCATTTTTCACTAAAAATCATCTGGAAATAATGTTTCTTCAGAATATGTTGGGTTTTTTTTTTTTCATTTCTACTCATCCCTCATGCTAGTAAAACACACTAATTTCAGTCCAATTCCTCCATTTAAGGACTGTAGTTTTTATTCCCATGAAAGTAGATGGAGGGAAAATCTCCAGCGTGTAGAAAATAAAGCAAGCTGTCCAATTAAATCACCACACTGATTCCTAATTCCACTGTGGCCTGTCTGAGAAGGCCATTAGGAACACAAAATCTCTCTGAGGAACATTTTTCTGGCATTTCACACTCACGAGGAAGGTATCTGCAGGCAGCCAGGCATGCAGAGTGCCTGGAAAAGAGGGAGATGCTTAGGAACTGAAGTTCTGCAGCACTCTGCAGCATTTCTTTGCAACATGGTAAGGAAAAACAGAAATTATTAAATAGAGCAAACAATCCCAAGCAGGAACTTCTGTGATTCTGGTAAGACCTGAGAAGACATCAGACCCACACCTCTTTGGAGTCTATCACTTACACAAGGCTGTGAGATGCTCAGCAGGCAGGCAGGCAGCTGTGGGGCACAAGCAGACAGTCGTGGGGTGCCTGCAGGCTCTCCATAGTAGGCTCATGAAACACTCCTTTGTAACTGCATTGAAGAGAGCAAAATAGTATTTACTTACCTTACTATGAGGCCTCAGTAAATGTATTCAATACATAATGTTAAACAGGTAATTAATAGACAAACATTTCTGTATCTAGAAATGGGGTGGAATTAAAGTTAATCCCTACAGGTACAGAGCAATAGCACTAACCTTATTAAACTTCATATCCAAAGGCAGTAGGTTTGCTATAGAGATTTCATATCTACTGGTGAAATTCCAGGCAGTTACATCTTTTAATTTGAAGGTAAGCACTGATAGATCCATCATTTGGAAATAGCCAGTTGCAAACTGAAAATGGAGAAACAAAATACTGTGGATGAAATGTGTTGCCTTCTATCACCATATAGCAGGACACTCTTTCAGTATCTGTGAGATTTGGCAACAAAAAGGAAGATTATGGAGGAACACATTTGTTTTACAGGGAAATGCACTATCAGAGCTGTGTACGGAGTAGGAAGCCAAGCCAGTGAATTTCTGCACCAAAGTCAACAAATAAGCTGATTGACAGTGTTTGTTGATAACAACCACAGTCTTTCTGTTACACCCAGCCAAAGCAATCAAAACTCAGTAACCATGAAGGGACAGTATGAGTAAGATCTACAGTTAATGGATGAACAACAGCAGCCATTCAAGCTTAAAGAGAGCTTTCTCACCAGAATTCGAATGTCCTTTCTACTCGTGGTAGCAATAGAAGTGGTTTCTTCCTGCAGCATAAGAGATAACCCTCAGGATACCTGGTAGAGAGTGAATGTTATTCCTAGGGCTGTTTTACTGTGTTTCAGCTTGTTTTCTTGGCAGCATTACAGAGTGTAATTCTGTGAATCATGAATACGATTCATACTAGCCAAACTGACCTTTGAAATTGGGAGTAGGCAAATAGACCAGAAGAAATTCAAGCTCTAACAAATAAGCTGATAAAATGAATGAATGATATTTATAGACCCTGCCAGTCTATTAAGAGGTCACTTTGACAGCCCAGGAGGTCCAAATGTGAGAGTTTCCATTCTCTCCTGCATACCTGAGCAGTCATTCATACATATTTAGTAACAAGGTGCATTATCACTATTTTGGTTGTTCATGCAAATAGCTCTCTGATAAATCTGTGTGAAAAGTGCATTGTGTGGTACAGAAAACTATGTATTTGTGGGTCTGAGTGTTCATGAAGTTCCTGAAAACCTTAACAAGCCCGCCAAGACAAAGAGAGAGGGAGAGAGATGAAGAAAAGAAGACTATGGCACATGTCTAAAACACCTACAGCTGACCTTGACAAAGGACTGGACAGGGACCTGTTTTGAGCAGGCAGCAACACCCTTTCCAGCAGTTTCTTCCAGCCAACACATCCCTGGGTCTGTGCAAGCACACAGGAGGAACCCAACTGAGTAGATCTGGCAGTGAGTGGAATAGGTGCAGGACATGACTGCCAGCATAGGGTGAAATAAATTTCCAGCAAAAGAACACTAGAGTGTCATAATTTTTAAAGATTTTATCATTTAATGACTGTAGGCAGCTTCAGCAACATGGTTTGAAAGACCTACACCCCAGCTCAGGTTTGTTTCATGTGAAATTGTAGATTCCAGAAGTGCTGGAGGAAATTTAAATCATCTCTTAGCTGGACTATTTTTCTAATCAAGGGATCCTTGACATGAGTTGAGAACCTGACCTGCCATGACCCTGGAGCCCATTGCCCCATGTACAGTGACAGAGTGTTCTTCCAAGCACCCCAGGGATAATCTGTGCTCTTAGTGGGTTTGCAACCTCAGTTTTTAGTTAGACATTTAGAAAAATTGGCACATGCACTTTGTATACTTCTAAAACTGTGGCTTTACTCCATAGCTGTATTTAATTTCTGTGTATGAGCCCTTAAAGCATTTTGGAATCTCTCTCTAAAAAAGAAAAGCAGTTTAATATAAAAATCTGTTTCTTTTTTCTTATTCCTAACAGTAAGTTAAATAAGAAGTGTTGAGAATTGCATGTGACTGGAAGATTTGAGTTTGCTTAGAGCCATTTCAGTGGTTATTTTGAAACTTCATAGCAAAACAATATCATTTCCTTTCTTCACATTCATAACTTACCAACATGTTTACATTTTCAGCTGAACATTTCCATTCTTGGCTGTGCTGAAAGGTGATACTCTGTTTACTGGATATAACACTGAGCAAAATCCCTTCAACCTTTTGAATTACCTCAGGCTGAAAAGTATAATCCATTATCCAAATATTCTCCCAGTGTTTTTCTAGTAGAGTAATACAGCACAACAAGTTGAAGATAAAAGCTTGGCCTGTACATAGCAATTGCTAAGGATTTCTTTGGCTAGAGATGAAGGAAGAAGGTTTAAAATAAGACCACCTCTGTGTGTGCTCAATGAGTGTTTTGCTTAGATTGTAACACAATGCAAAGCACCATTTGCAGCCATCTCTATAAAAATTTCCTCTGCCTGTGTGGATAAGAGGCTGGTACTGAGACCACCACGCTCAAATTGCCATTAGCAATGAATAAACACTATTAAGATGTAAAGCCAGAGTCCTTTAATATCATTTAAAGGAAAAAGAAACAAACAAACCCCACCCTTTTCCCCCTCAAACCTGCAACAAAATAAAACATTACTTTGATACAATATGAATTTAGACATGAATGTGTATATTCATAGAAACATGACATATGTGTGTATGTGTGCATGTAGACACACACACACATGCACAAACACACTCTTCCTCTCTTTGAAAAAAAGGAAGCAATAATTTAAATTCCTTCAACACTCTAGTCTCCATTATTCTTCATATTAAATTGACTGTCTTTCTTTGTGAGGCTACAGCCATGTGCACAGATCATTTGTCTCCATGCAAATATTGGTTAGTCAAAGAGAGGACATTGCTTATTTCCTGGAAGATATGAGCTTTAGTGCACTATTGGAGTAATTTAAACAGCATCCTCTCATTATGCAGAACTTGTGTATAACTCATTATTAATTTTTTTCTTTTAAATAAAAATAATAAAACATAAACACCTACCTTTCTTTTTAGCTGCATTTTAAGCTGTGTGATGTAACATGATCATTTGAACTCAGTAGCATTTTTTGCTTTTGCTTAAATGTAAACTAAATGTTTTGTTGATAATTAGAGAATCAAGAGATCATCCCATCTGTCCTTTTACCCACAGCAGAGTCAACTATATATTAGCTGACAAATGCCAATCTGTATTGGGAGGCTTCCCAGGAAATCTATCCTTATGCCTTGCTATACTTACCACTAGAAAGTTTTTCCCTGACATCTATGCCAAATCTCTTTTGTTGCAAACTGAGTCTATTGATATTCACTTTCAATCTTTTTTCCACCCTGCACCTTTTCTTCTTACACACTACCTAAAAATGTATAGAGTGTTTCATCAGAATCTTTACAATTGAAAGAAAAGAAAATTGTTGTTTTCTTGCAGGTTTTGCTCCTCTTCATACAGTGCAACAAGATTTATCTTTTGTTTGCTTTTTTTGTGACAGTAGACTGATATTATTAACTCAAGCAAAACATGTGCCCAGGTTTTCTGCAAAACTCCTACCTGTCCAGAAGTTCACCAGCTGTATTCATGCAAGTCATTGCTTCTGCCTTGTTTAGAAACTTCTACTTGTCCTTAACACCATGGATCTCATTTTGTCAGTTTGTGTTTCCAATCTATCAGAATTTTTGTTCTTTCTTCCCTTTCTCTTTTTCCATTTGGTGTACCTTGTAGATACAGGAATCATTACCCTTTCCATCACCCAGCTCATTAACAGCATGGAAAGCTAGTGGACACAAGAGGGATCCTTACAGACCATCATGTTGGTGCCATTTGTAACTGCCCTGCACATAGTTTGTTTAGCCAGTCTTGTGCCCACAGTCTTATTTGCTACTTTATCTGCTGGCAATGTTTTTGAACCTTTGTCTCAACCTGCTGGTTATCTTCTGCAGGTGTACAACAACAGGTGGATCCCAGTTTGAAGCTGGGATTGGAATCTCCCCTAATAAACTGACTGTACTACTGTGGCTGTATGAATTAGAATCAGAGAGTCATTAAGGTGGGAAAGGACCCCTAAGATCATCAAGTCCACCTGTTGATGCCATCCATCGAGTCTGCAGTCCAGCTGATGCAGATAGGGACCAGGGGAGTCAGGTAAACCTCACCAGCTACCCATTTTGAATTAACACTTACAGATCCATCACAAGAGGAAGTCAAATACTGGTAGTTTGTATGGAAGGCTGAGGTTTCATCTGAGTTTTAATGCAGTCTTTGTCACTATCCCAAGGTCCTGCAGTTACAATTTTCCATGTACATATCTACATCATTGAATGAGGTGATATGAAACCTCCCTCCCCTGCCTGGTTTGTGACCATTTCTGGGAAGAGGAGCACAGCTAGATAAGGGCTTACAGCTGCAATAAAAGCCCCACGGTGTGTGAAGGGAGAGAGGGAGAGACATCTTTGGGATTTCTACCTGCTCACAGATGGAGAACATAATCTCAGCCTGCTGCATACGCAGAACCACTTCACAGATGTGAAGGACACAGAGGTTTGTGTGCTCCCTTGCTTGTTTAAAAAAGAGATAGTAGAGTGGTTCTGTTTATTTTTTCATGGCAGAGCTGCAATAAAGTTCATGTACTCCCTGGAGGTCAGAAAGACTTGCTTGAATCTGGAGCTCTCTGGGTCTTCTCTTGTGTGCACCTGACACTTGATTAGGCTTAACACACTGCAAAGGGTCACAGGCTGAGCAAAAGCTGTGAGTCTGTCGGTCTGTCAGTCTCTAGTGATGGCCACCTGGACACTGACCTGCCCAAAACCCACACTCCTCCCTGTGTTCATGGGGAGCTCACAGAGCTTTCTTCACTCTTCACTACCTCACGGTTTTACAACATGCACATGGAGGACTGGGATGCAGAGCCTCTCCTAAGCAGTTTTCCAGCCTGGAAATATCTCATTTGCACTCTATGGTAGGGGTAGGGCCTCTTGCAGCTTGGGAGATGCTGGAGGGAGGCTGATGTGCCCTTGTCCTACATCTGTCATGGTTAGCCTCCAGCTGGGCAGACGGGTACACAGGATTGGTTCAGGGTAGTCTTAGTATAGTGTAATGCCACCGCCAGGTTTTTGCAAAAGCAGCCTGACTGTGAGATTATCTCCAGCCTGGACAGCTGGATGTTATTCTTCCTGTCTTCCTTCTTGTAATTCCCAGCAGTAATCTCTTATCTAAATATTATACAATGAAAAAACAGGAGATTGGCAACGTAAAATGAATAACAAATTATTGACAGTAATTATTCTGCAATTTATCTGTAGTCCACGGCCTCACTTTATCTGATGTTTATTTTTTCTGATCCAACCTTTTGCTCATTTGTTTTCTTACTTGAGTAAAAACATCCCTAATGACTTTTACTTGTCCAGAAAAAGAAAATTCTTTTGCAGAAAAAGAGAGGCTGACCAGAGAACAGTTTTCTCTGGCATATTTGTTGTGACTGCTTCATAGTTTGTAACATACGTGGAAATAATATTTGAAGCAATACTCCTAATGATAGGATCTCCTACAACAGCAAGGTAGGCAAGTTCTGTGGCATGATGGAAAAATAAATAGACAATGCACTGTAAAATAACAATTTGCCACAATGTGTCAGGGTAAGCTCCATAAAACATCTGGGACAGATCTAGCAGCTGTTAATGGGTACTGATGATACACCAGGAGATGAAGCTCAATAGGAACAGAGCTGTGGCGTGAAACAGCTGAACTAAATTCCTAATGTAGACGCCATGACCAAACAGATGAAGCAGAGCAACAAAAAATGAGGAAATATATTAAATCTAAAAAAAGCCCAAACAGCTGAGCTTAAATTATTGCAGCGTGCAGTGAGGCTTTTACTTCTCTGGATGACAGAATATCTTGTTGCAGTGACTTCATTAAAGTGGTAAATGCACAGCAGCCCAGTGCTACTTAAGGACATGTTAGAATCATCTCAGGCTATTTTGTTTAGATTTCTGTCCTGAAATCAGGAAATTCAAAATAATGTCATCACAATGGAGCTTCAGGTATGTAGTCAACAGAACTAAAGTGAAAATGAAGCTACTTAATACATTCAATACTGGAAACATGAATCCAATTCCCTGAAAAATAAAAACACCAAAAACCAATCACCCCATATAAATCTTCTACCTCTATTTCTATTTTCTATTCCACAGAGTCTTATATTTCATTCAAAAGCATAACCTCTGAGCATTTTAACATTTGCCTAAGCAACATATTGCCTACTCTCTGTCATCTAATTCTTTTGTTCTTCTACAGAGAAGCATGGACAGTGGTGTCTCTTCTTTATGTTTGGTTTCAAAAGGATTTTTGATTCATTTTTAACATGCAAGCTACTATAAAATTCCTCAGGGAGAATCAAAGTGCTAGGATTCATGGTTGTCTGTAGTTCATTGGAAAACCTATTTAGATAAGCTTCTGAGAAAGTTCTGTTCATTGAGGAACACACACACACACACACACACACACCTTCCCACAAAACCACAAAGAATTACTGTTGGGTATTTTATCAATCTGCATTTGTAAAGCCTTATGTTTTTAAGGGCAGGTGGGTATCTCCTACACCCATTGCCTGAGAATGAAGGGAGAGGATTGCATAGTTTTGTAGAGATTAGGGTGTTAATAGTGCAGCAGTGGCCATTTTCTCCCTTACTCCTAATACTCTTTGTGCTTTTCTTCTCAGGTTGCTTCTACCTCAGGGCTGAAGCCAGGGAAGATGACACTGCAGTGAAGAGCTCAAATTTTCTTAAAGCAGACCTGTTTAGCTTGTCTCTATTTGCTAAACTTCTTCTGCAGCCATACTAGGCAATCAGAGGAGTAGTGAGAAGAGTGGGGAAGGTGCAGATGGGAAATGAGAATAACCAGGTGCTTAAGGCACTTTCTGACCAGCTGTACACAACCAGAATTTCCAGCCCAAGAATCAAGGAGGGAGAGGTGGGCTTGGGACATGTTTGGAATCTGGAGCGAGAAGTGGCCGCTGACGCCAAGTTTTTAGATGGAGAAGGGCGTGTTCTGGGGAGTCTGTGTGCTGAAATCACTCGAGCTCCCCAGCTCACAAATGCTAAAACAAGAACTCCCTCAGCAGAGCAGTGAGTGATGTTCAATCCAGCTGCCTTGGAGAGCTGGATAGCTACAAAGCTCATGAGGTTCTCCATCCTGCAGCATGCCATGAAGTCAAACAGACTTGCTAAGCTTTACCTCACCAGTAATGTTGCACATACCCTGCTTCTCCCAGCCACACTGCTTTGTTTAAGTGAGCTGGCAGGAAATGGAAAATCTGTGTAGGATTCTTACATGTTTTCACAGCTGCCTAGTCACAAATATGACAAAATGTAATAAAGTTCTCGTAAGGACTAATCCTTGCTGGGACGATATGCAGTAGCCAACTTGTGTTTGTTCTGCAGTTGCCACTGCTATCATTTATTTCTCCATGAAAGGTGGCTCTTCTGAGGGTATTATAGGAGCACCTGTTTCATCAGGGGTGGGTGATGCACTCAAACACTTATTAAACACACATAAGGGAAGGCTGATGTAGAAACTTATGTGTGCTCTAAAGGGAAGAGTCTAAACTGAACATTAAACAGTGCTGAGCAAGGCCTGTTCCAATCTCATTTTCATATTTACACTTAGTATTTAGCCATAAAATAGTGTGTCTTTCAACTGGCTGTGTTGGCACCATTTTGGAGTCCAGGTATTAATAGTTTATGTGACAGGCATTAAAATTAACTATGGAAGTATTTTTAAAGAAGCAAGCATTCATGTGCTATAAAGTACATGATGGAAAACCTAATCAGCTGGAATGTGCTTTGCTCATGATGTGCAAATCTAACCTAGCATTGCAAGTTTGAAAGAGTAGAATTCCTCCATCAGAAAGTTTACTATGGGCCCATAGCAGCTTTTTGCATTTTCATTCCCAGCTAAAGGGTGTAGTTATTCCTTTGTAACTTTAAAAACTAAAAATGAACATTGCTGTGAGCCCACACAGACAGCAAAGCTGTTTAAAACCCTTGCCTCAGCCACACACACTGCTCCTGTTGTTATCACCAAGTTTCACACAACTTTTGTTATCACACTTTTCTGTCTGTCATCAAAGAAAGTGCAAGTTTTGGTTCTTTTAATCAGCAACTGTAGATGCTAGATCTTAGCTGTGATTTAGAAAACTCCCTGTTCTTCCTTTTGTGAGTAAAAATTCCTGCCAACACAAAGGTAAATTTATAGAGTTAGAGGACATATTTAATATGGGAAGGTAATGAAAAAGGAGACAGAATCTAGGAATTTTAAAGCTCTAGTAGGAACTTAATTTTTCATGTGATACTTAATATAATTCCCCTCTTTAGTCCCTTGTCTTCCCTACAGGGCTAACTTACTTGATGTGAAGAGAATCAATACACAAAATTGTCCTTGTGTTATGAGCTGTTATTGGCCTTCCCTGTTGCATTTCTACCTCTGTCCAAATACATCTCCTGGTTATGTTGCTATGTCAGGAGTGGTCTAATAAGTGATAGCCAAGGCTCAGGTGTGAAGGAGAACAACACCAGCAAAAAGCAGACAGGCCACTGCAATGATTTCCCCTAATAGCTTGTTTCATACATTTTCCTCTGCAACATCTTGACTGGAAGAAAGCTTCATAGCAGTGTGACTTTTTTGTGTTTTGTGGTTTTTCCCTCTCATCTTTCAGTCATTTTTTTATACATGCACTATACTTTTGCCCTAGAAAACATCTGTGTATATGGCAGCTAGACAAAAATCTTGGAAATTATCTTCCCTCTTTATTAAAAGGATCACCTTGCTCATAGGAAGCTGTACAAATATAGGGGCTCACCAGTTATTCTGCCATGATTCATCCACTAAAGTGCTACAAATTTCAAGGCTATTGTTAATGTTGGACAGTTATTTGAATCATTTGAACAAGCAAGGAGATCTTTGCACCTAGATGTCCTGAAGATGCATTTTGAATTGGTGAGTAGTCCTGCAAAGGAAACATCTTCTAATTTTTGTTTCCTTTTGTTATGACAGATTGAATGTGTTTGCTTTTTCCCTAACAGATTTCTCTTTGAAATACAATATGTTGTTATCATCAGTGCAGAGATATTGTGAATAGAACTGAAAATCACTACTGTCTTGAGAAAGGAGTCAGATTGTACATCTGCATTTCTGTAAATCCAGGTTTCTATGTCCTCATCACCTGCACTGACACCCAAAGGGACACCTTTACCTGTATAGATTAGGTCACACTCAAAGTCAAGCCCACCTGGAATGGGAACAGGGTTTAATGTCAATAACTGCAGAGCAGTGCATGGATGTGAAGGCTCTGCAAAACTTCTGCTTTATAAGGAATGCAAGAGAAATGCATTCTGCCTTTAGACTCATGAGGGCACTGATCCTTTCTCAGTATGAGGATTTTTCTGTCTTAAAAGCTTTTTGAGAAGTCAAAATATGAAAAAAAATTTTTTTACTCATTTAATCCAGTCCTGCTAACTAGGACTTTTGCTTTGAAAACGTAGGCCAGGTCTTAGAAATGTAGATCAGAGGTGTTCTGCATTTTAAATAATTAATTTTCTACCTGTTTACTCTCTACTCTCATTGTGAAGTGTCCTCCATGAAGCATCACAGCAAGAATCTCGCAGTTTGCTAGAATAGGGGTGATTTATATGCAAGTAGACAAAGTGAGGAGGGACAGAGAAGGCAAAATGAGTCTTTGACACCTAAGAAGTGATGGCAGATATGTGATGACTGGCACAGGGCACACTAAATCCTAAGGAACACCTGTTAGCATTGTAAATTGAGTGGAAGAGCTACATGTTGGGCTGAGCTGGTGCATAATTGGAACCCTGGAATGTATTTGTGCAGTCTGCAGCAGGAGTCCAGAAATATGTGGACTTGGCAAAAGCCATCAGTAGCGTCAAATAATTATGAAATACTTGAAAGCCCCAGGTAAATAACCTCTTCAGAATTGGCAGGCGTCAATGGGTCATTACTTATTCTGTTCTTTCCTTCTTTATATGGTAAATCCCTAGTGGAAAATCCAGTGAGGCAGACAGGGGAGAATGCAATCAGCAATCCAGGCAATAAGAACAAAAAGAAGAATGGCACTTACAAATTTTCCTACAAACTCCTCAGTCCTTTCCAATTCCAATCTGATAGAAAGGATTTAGCTGAGTAGCTTGGCTGGGTGAAGTGGAGTTTTTACAAGTCTAACACAAAGGACCAATACATTTGAATTGGTGGACGTGTAAGCTCTAACAATAATATTCAGCAAATTCAATTCCTTAATCATTGTGACCATAAGAACCAAGTGTTTGTAATGTTCTCAGTACGTGCAGAGAGTAATTACATCGGATTTTAATAGGACTTGCTGTGAATTGTTGACCAATGATTCACTATGGGGGAAAAATTAATTAAATTTTAATGTGAAAAGTTATTGTTAATTAAAAGTTGTATGAAAAACAGCCATAAAAAGTAGGTAAGGTGTACAGATTTGAAATTACTAAAAGGGCATAAAAAGAAAAGGAGTAAGACGTTTTTGAACTGGATTTTACCCTACAGGTTATATGCCTAAAAAGACCAATCCAGATACAAATTCTCTTCTTCAGCTATGAAAAATCTGTCTCAGGAAGATGAGCATCCTGTGACAGATGACAGTTTGCACCTATGGCTGTAGAGATAGGAGTGGGCTGTGGGATCAGTGGGTGGGTTGGACTCAGGAAAGACATTTATTTTCACACTCTCTATATATTTGCCTCTGCAGAGCTTACACAGAAAAAGACTCTGACAGCTGAACAACCAGTGAAGGAACACTGGCAAGTGGCAACAATATCACTGCAGCCTTGGGGTGCCTTCCATTCTAAGCCCCCACCAGATATGCCACTGACTTCATCCATGTTTCCATCCCCTATCAGACTTTGCTTTCCAATCCCTACAATGTCCTTTTTACAGGGCCCTTAAAAAACACTCCAGTTACATGGAAGCTGGAGAGAAAAAGAACTCCGGCACGGATCCCAAAAGTGGCTTAAGTATATTTTACAGTTCTCAATGAAAAATTTTGATCCTCAGGATTGCAGCTGAGTTGCTGCCCAGCTCCAGTGTACTTGGGCTACTGCAGGTTCCCTCCTGAATCAGGACCTGCTTTTGAGCATGACTAGAACACAAAGAAGATGTGGTTAAGACTTGGTAAGTCCAGAGCCCAGTTCACAAATAAACCTGATTAGGATCAATGTTTTCTTCCTTCTCTGAGAAGCTTGGACAGAGCCTGGTGCATTTTTGCAACAGCTACTTCACCAAAACTAATATAATGAAATAACATGGCTTTTCTCCTGGATTTTTTTAGGGAGAGGATTTTTTGCAGGAAATTTGAGCTGACTGGGTGGCTTTTTGTTTTCCTACATGTTGTCTTGTCACTCTAGGCATCGTTGTGGGCCATGCTTGGAGGACCAAGCACCAAAGTTAAATCATGTAACACCCACCACTGTGGCAATGAAGTCCTCTTTTAACTCCAGACCTTAGCGTTTTCCTCCACAACAAACCCATGAAGGAAAAGCAGGGTCTCAAATTGTATGTGTGGGTGGCACATTGTGACTCCTTTTGCAGATTTCTTTTTCCTTTTACAGTCGAGAGATTCATGGATCTTAAGTCACTTCATCATACATGTCTCATTCAGATCATTATAATGAAATCAGCAGGGTTAAATCACGCATTACAAAGTGCTTTTCCTTAATCATCAGTTTATCCAAAGGACTGACAAGTGAGCTGTTGCACTGAGTAATCCAATGCCCATTTTCCCCTCAAGGATTAGGATTTATTTACTCACAAATGACAAGCATCTACTATCTCATTTTGATAATATTTGTGCAAATGAAAATTTAAAGTCTTCCCCATTATATGGTAAACTCTTATATAAACAGCTTCTTAAATTTTCAAATATATGCAGCTGTATACCTGTATAGTCAGCTTTAAAAAATCTCAGTTCAGTGGTCTGAAATATATTGGAATATAACACATTACAGGTGGTGCAAATGCTTTACAGTAAAATATTATTCACTTAACTCTATCAGGGGGTCAGTGACCGAAAGAGGAACTATAATTGCTGAGATTCTGAACTGAGATTCAGTTTTCCAAACAAAAATGAGCTTGAATTTCTTCCCAATGCTCAATATTTCTTAAAGGGCAAATAAATAATTAGGATTAAATCCCAGTTTTAATTTAGTTCTGTGAACACTATACTTGCAGTCCTAACAGAAACCCATGTGGAGCTTTTAACGGATGTTTGCAGAAACCCATACCTCTTGATTGCTGAAAGCATCTCTAAATATTAAATCAATACACACATATGTATGACCTTTCAAAGAGCAGTTTGTATGTCATTCTCAGAAGCCCCATGAAAACGTTCCAGTTAAAATGTCAACAGCGGGATCGCTTTTAGCATCAAAGGTTATTCTTGCTACACACTTCTATGAAGATGGTGACCCTAGCCACACATGCATAGCTGCACCAACAAATTACAACATTAACCAAATGTAACAATTCATTTTATCATTATGCTGTTGCCTAAATCACATCCTTGTGTGAGTATTAATAAGCGCAGCTGAAAAATAGAATTAGTGGAGAGGTTATCTCTCAAAGAAAGATCATGACTCCCTTCATGTAGCCCAAAATGCAGAGCATGACCTTGGATGGCAAGGAAACAGTTGATGGCAAATTATTTCTAATACTATAATTCCCCCAAATATATAAAAAATACAAGAAAGGCATTTGCACAAAAATTAATGGTTGATCCCTAATTGGTGTACACTGGCCTACAGCTTTGTAATTGCATCTGACCTACTCATGGGAGCAATTGCAGTGCCAAAAGTTTTGGAGCAGGTGACCACCCAAGCTCTTCTCCGCCCATCCCTTGCTGACTTGCTGTGGGAACACACAAACCTCTGTACTGGCACAGAGCTGCCACTCTGGGGACTATTTGTGAATGGGGCCTTTCCAGAAATGTGGAGGATAGGGGAGGGGGATTATCTTTTTGTGTTGTTTTGACATTAGCTCTTTGTTCCTGAATTGTGCATGACCCTGAACCATATTCTTTCTTATTTTGCCTGGTTCTGTAAAATGAACTCAAGCCATGTGTAGCTGTTCTCCACTGACAATGAACTGTCAGCCACTGCACCCATTTTGTCACAATTCTGCATTTGAATGTAATCATACTTCTTAGTCTGACAAGTACCTAAATATCTACAGTCTACTCACTTGTCCTGTGCCTATAATCAATAATTCATTCTCTGAATAACTCCATAAAAATGGCAAGGATGATGAATATTTTCTTTCTCTCTCGGTTTAAAATAAAATCCATATTAGTTTCATCAGCTGGCAATTATTAATGTACCTTACTTAACCAAGAATTGATTTGATTCTGACAAGTTCTTAATGTCTTTAAATTGTGGTAAATAATTGCTATCCATATTCAGCAGTTTAGTATACCAGCATAAGATGATCTTGCTTTAATGGGAGGCACATCTGTGAAACCTTGGAGAATATCAGGTGAAAGCCTTCAGTCATTTCTCTTGCTTTAAAGCTAATGCTGGACAGAGTGTAGGGGTAGCTACAGCAATAAATGGAGGCTAAACAAACCTTGGGGATCAAAACTCAAAAGCAAAATCAAGCTGTGGATTTTCAGGTTCAGACACAATATATATGAAATATCTCATCCTCATTTCTATTTTTATTTCCTAATAACCTGAAAATTGTTGTATACATGCCTACCTTTTAGAATTCCTCAATAGGTTTGGCATACCTATTAATAATTCAGGAGTTTGAAAAGATGGCCTGTCTGTGACATTAGCTTGTCATAAAATTGTTACATTTTATCTTATGAGTATGGCTGTATTACATATACCTCATATGCACAATTTGACTTCTGTGGCATATATTTAGCTCAGCTATTTAGACTTCTTTGTTTAGTGCCTTGCCTCTAAAAGCCTGTGAAGCAAAGTGGAAAATACTGATAATAAGAACAGACTGAGGGACTGTGAGTAGGATAGGTCTTACCTGAATTGTAAATCGACTGTGGAATAATTAAGTAATATGATTGAACTGGGAAGTGTAGTCAGTTTAAAGATCTCACGGCTTTTAGTCTCACTATTGTCTTCCATTTTTGGCTGGTGTACAGTTCCATTTGGCTGTGTAGTGATCGACTTCTGAGTAAAGCATATTGAGCCTAAATATTTGAGATTAAGTACGAACTTTACAGTAGTTGACTGAGAGTTCCTAAATCAAATGAAGATTCCTACACCAAATGTGACCTTGCCTACCAATCTGTCCCAGGTCTTCTTCAAAGTCACTTGTCCCTTCCTGTTAGAAGAAAAGTGTTTTTCATTGCTCAATATCCCAGCAATGAGACTTATAGTAAGGAGCTAAGCTCATCGGTATAAGGTGAAAATCTTTGGAATGAGGAAGCAATGACTTGTTAAGGCTTTTCCTTTGTATGGATGGCATTAAGCTGCCCAGACCTCAGGAAAATAATAACGATTAAAAAAAAATAATAAATCCTGTTTCAAATTCACAGAATGCAGGTAGAGAAGTGCTGCAAGGATTTAGTAATTTGTTTATTTAAAATGGCACTGCAGGCATGAATTTCAGCCATCCCACTGGAGCAAATTGTGCTAAAGTGGGCTACAAGTGTTGTTAAGGCCCCAGACATAAGCCTCTTCCCAGTAGGACAGCTTACACAAGCTTTCTGGAAAAATGCCTATATTCAACAACAAATCTAAATTCACATTGAGTAGTAAACCTTGGTATAGTCTGAAAAGAAGAACAAACAAAGCACATATTGTAGATATACCCCATAAAGGTACAGGAGCTCACATTAATCATGTGAGCTAGGACAATAAGTGACCTTTTCTAATAAGAAATGAGGCAACTAAAGCAGCCATTAAATTTCACAGCAGTCCTATTTAATGTCTGTGACATTCATCATCACACGATGTAAACGTCCTCAGCCTGTCGACATTTGCCAATCATCTTTCACTAAGAGGGAAATTGGTCTGAAGCTTTTAGAGCACAGCTTCCCAAATTCTGGCAATGCCAAGGCCATTCTAACTCCTTTTCAACCCTAAAAAGACAGAGAGCAGCTGTTTAGCCAGCAAGGTTAACAAACCTTGGAAAAGCATTATTGCTACTATGTTTTTAGCACTTTTCGAAGCATAAAAGTTGAAAAGGACTGTCTGACACAGGCCTGCCACTTTTGTAGGAGTCAAATGTACAAAATCACTGGTAAGATGTCTAGGCTTTGTCTTTCAATAAAAATGTTTATGCTTGCAGTTCTGATGTATGAAGGGTTTTCAAGAAATGAAGGCTGATATGTAGTGAGATGTAGCCACTGCATTAAACTTTGGGGTTTAGTTTCAAACTCTGGACAGAGATGATAATTAAAAATGCTGTCAAATAAAGATACCATAATTCAGTGTCCAGGGAATGCATTCTCTTATTGAGCTCGTGAACTCTCACTGTGACTTTGAAAACTTGGATATCTACTATTCTGCCAAGACTGTCTCTTGCTGGCACTTTTTTTTTGCTACCCTTTTAGGATTTTCAGGCTTTGAATTTAGCCTCAGGCCTTCTCAGCTTCACAGAAAAATGATGTTGAAACAGCAGCTAGGATTCTGCAGATCAGGTAGGGGCCTTGAAACCATCCATGGGCTTTCTTGTTTTCTTTTGTGCTTTGTTGATTTGCCCCGTTCTTAACCGATATCCCCTGTTTCTGGCTAAGAAGTCATCACTTTGACATCAGTGCCCTCCTCAGCCTCAGCCATGTCCTGTTTCACATCAGCACTCAGGAGCTGGTGTCAGGCCAAGTTTTGCAACATTAGGCTTCCCTGAGTGCCAGGGAAGTTTCCTGCTGGTCTATGTATAGAGACAGAGAGTCCTTTGCCACTGATAGATGATCTGCTTAGGGCTACCAGCAGGTGAGCCCTTGCTGCTACTCCTCTTTTAGCTTACGTGGCATTTGATGCAGCAGATTTGCCTGAGAAATTTGGGAGAGTAGGAAGATCTCATCCTTTTCAAAATACCTTTTTTCATTCCTCTCTGAAAAATCTGAACTGTATTAAGGACTTCCTCTACCTCTTTCCCCCAACAACTCTCACCTGGAAAACATCTGTTGAATGCCACTTTTCTTAGTTTTGGTGAGCTTACATGTAATGCTGTGTCATAGAAGATAACATCCGTTTATAGTGTCTTAAATGTCAAACATGAATGATATCCTAATTCACTGAAAAATGGGATTTGAGATGAAAAGAACCTGGCTCAAGGCAAAGAAATGGAGTTGTAACTTCTTAAAAAGGGGATGTCACTTTGATGAGGGAAAAGAGCTACATAAATAGCCTCATAGGTGGACTGCTGCCATCCCTTGTTTAGATTATAGCACTGGATTCAGTTACTCAGGTTTTGCTCCACTCTTAGGTGCTTATGACCATCACTGAAAGGAATGCCTGTGGATGGCAAGGAAATCCAGCTTTGGAGGGGAACCAAGTCCCTGTAATTCAAGTTTTGGGATTTTATGATATGGATTATTGCAATCCTTTCTCCTTGGATGTACCAAAACAATCTCTGTGAAAGCTTAGCTGGTCTATGATGCAGCTGCACACCTTCTAAACCAGACTGCTAAGAGAGCTATCAGTCCAGTTGTCCTTGGCTTTTCTTGGAACTATATGCAGTTTTTTTGCTTGGACTGAAAGTGTTTTGCTTCAGTTTTAAATCCTTGAAGAGAGAGGTCCTGGTTATGTCAATGTCCACCTGTTTGCCTGTGGACTGTGGTGGCAGTGACCAGCAACCAGACTGGATTCTTCGATTATCAGTGTCTGTGGGCAAAACCGAGTTTGTCTTTAAAGGCAAAAAGTTCACTCTGGGAACACTACAGACAAGATGTAGCATTCATCTCTTTATGTCAGTTTCCTTAACAGATGGAAAACATGTAATCCAATGGTTATAAATTAAAATTTCCACTTATTTAACATCATGTAAAGGCGGTACGAAATAATAAGAGGAGTTCAATGAGCTTCTAAATTTAGGGCAAGAGTGGACAATTTGTGAGTTATGCTTGAGCAGCTCAAATGCAGCCTGTATGCCTTGTCCTATGCCAAGCAACAAGCTGTTTTTGTCCAGGAGCTGCTGGAAAATTCAGACATCCAGTTACAAAGGAGGCAAACCACTAAGGACCACCAGGTCACCTGCATCATCCCAGCCCTCCCCATCCTGAGGAGATATGAGATGGATCCTGGGAAGTCTGCACTGCAGGACCATGGGGAGACAGCATGATTTTCCTGCCCAGGAACCACTGGTAGTGCTTCCCTACCCTACTGCTTCTCCAGCCTTTGTGCCTTAAGAAAGACTGCAGGGGGATGGCAAGAACCTGTCAACCCCGTGTATGTTCATAAAATCAGGATCCTCTGTCCGATGGAGAGATCAGGAGAGGCTTTGCAACAGCACTACCTTTAATAACATCTCCATTAGTGATAATAGCAATTAATTGAAATGAATGTGTGCAAATACTGACTACAGCCTGAAAAATTGGTAATTAATTGGCTGAAATGTTTCCTTTTTTTGCAAATCCAAAGAATTAGATTCAGAGATTTTTTTTTCTTTTGTTTTTATTTTCCTTTCCCTATTATAGTGTGCCTGCATTTTCCTCTGTGGTTTGGAAATCCCAGCTGAACATCCTCTGTTACTACTCCCCATGGGCAGGGATTTCACTGAGGAAAAGATGATATATGATCATCACTGCAGGTCCAGTTTGAGGCTGGTTGTGTAAAGGAAAGCAGCTGGCTGGCTTTAGCTATGAAGCTTCATTGCAAGACTTCTGAATAAAAGTATCTGAGTTCTGTATAACCTTTTTTTATACCAGAACCCTACTTGCTGGCAGAACATGCATCATAAGGACTTTTTTGTTACAAGGTGGGAAAACATTTTCCAGACAGTTAACATTTTCCAGACCTCTGCTGTTTTGGGTGAAGAGTGACAAATAGCACTACGCATCAAAAGACTATTCTCATTTCAGTCCCCATTCTTTCTGGCTTTTTTTTTTTCTCTCTCTCTTTCTCCATGTCCAAAATAGAGAAAAACAAGCATCACCACCCAAAACAGAGGGACAACAGAGGAAGAAAGGCTATCAAACAAAACCTTTATAAGGAGAGAGTTGCAGAGGCAGGCTGTAACTTGGTAGAGAACATTCCTTATGAAAGATTCAGTCCCTGCATCCATGAACTCTTCGCTGTATCAGCCACAGTCCCTGCCTGTCCTCAAGCATTGAGTGATGTAAAGTTGTCAGAAGCACAGACCTTGAACTTCACACAGAAAGCAAGTCCTATGTTCACATGCAGGATCTGTCAGTGTTGTTTTTCACTATGAGCATTGTTTTCAGTTTCTACCTAATTAGTCCATAGAGGGATACTATTTCTATGCACAGAATTTTCTTATTTTGTAAAAAAGTAGTGAGAATTCCCTGCATGTGAGTAATGGTAAATTTTGTCTTCTAGCCTTTCCCAAAGGCACCTTTCCTTTAAATATTAATCTGTAGTGGTGTTGTTCTTCAGATCTTTAGGCAAGGGATCGATAAATTTGAAATCAAGTTATTTAATGTAAGATTGGATAGTAGAAAACATCTTTGATTTGGTCCTTTTGTTTTCTTATGTCTTGAATACATATTTTGAATATGTTCCTTTAGCACAATTTCTTCTTAGCACTTGGAGAAGCTCACCTTAGCCTTCAGTTTCGTTGTAAAGAGACCATTTTTCTCTGACTTGTGAGCATCCTAACCTATAATTCACCCAAATTTGTGAGACATTAATTCTCCCTGGCAGCTCAATCCATTAAAGACAGTAAAGAATTTGGATCAATTAATACATTCTTTTGACAGATGCAGTAATGAAATTGCTACTTCCATTCTCTTTGCCCTTTGACGTACGAGCCCAGATCAATCCCAAGCAGTTATAAAGGACCATTTTTATGTCTGGACTCCAGCAGTGACTCTCTAGTTACTGTGCATTCTTGAGATATGTCCCTGGGATTATTTATATAATATATATCACACTAGCATATTAATGATTCCAGAATTGTTCCCAATTTCTATATGTAAAAATTTGCCATTTCACTTTTCTTGGATATAGAAATGGTAGCCTCAAGGCAGGGAAAGGTGCAAAGTAGAACTGTCTCTGTGATCTTGGTGATCTTCTGTGTAGTTCCTGGGGTGCAAGACTGTGACAGGGACAATCTACTTTGTCTGAGTATCCCAGGAATTCTCATATCCAGGGGCTCAGCAACTGAATTTCTCAGAATGGAGAAATGGATGACTGCAGCAGGCAGGATATAAAATCATTTGGCATTGCAGCTGGCTGCTAGACCTCCCTGGCCTCCTTCTCTGCTCCTCTGATTCCACAGACATCATTCATAGCTAGATCCAACAGCAAGACAGGCCAGCAGAAGTGCTCATATTAGACATATTTTTTATAGTCAGGCAACACATATGAATGTTTTCAGTACTGTATTTTTGCCTCTTTCATAATGTCTTATTTCCCTAGGTTTTTTGGGGCTGAATTAAAATGGCCTTTAAACTCAAATCATAGGGGACCAGGGTTGTTGTAGATCTTGCTAATGATTTATAAACAAATACAGTTGGCTTTGCTGAGATTCACAGCATGTTTATTTGTGTTCATCTCCTTCCCAAATCCCTGAACTTCTGCACCTCATATGCTAGACTTTGATTTTAGAAGACTGCTAGGTTTTTTTCCATTATCTTGTTATATTAAAGATAGAAAGTATCAAATACTTTTTTTTTTTTTTTTTTGCTTTTTGCTTGTTTTTTTGTGAAGCCCACTGAAAGTTGAAGGCTAAAGGAGGTGCTGGGAGAAGGGGTTTGAGTGAACACCTATACTTCCCAACTGATTCCACTGCCAGAAATGTAGAAGTCCCTTAATTTTTCTTTTAATTTGAGTAGATATCCAGATCAGTTCATCCTGATACTGATGTGGTGGCACACTTTTCTGTTTAGGAGCAGCCACCAGGGTAACTGGATGTGTGATAGCTTTGTAACTCACAAGAGTTATGCTGGTAGGCACTCTGAAAGGGAAGCTGTCACAAAGAAGTTGTCTGTGGCCTACTTCAAAGCTGGATTTTAGAAGCTCAAAGCAGGAAGAGGTAAATGCACTGGTAGTGAGTCCACATGTGGGTGACACAATGCAGGGAGGTACAGGCATAAGCAGCACTGGGTGAGGGAACCAGAATCACATGCACAAAAGCCAAAAAAACTCGAGAGTTGAGTAAGAGGAATGAGATCCTTGATAACATTTAGGAATACATCAATTAATTTTTGCAGCAAAATCTAAGATCAAAGTATTATCAAATTGAGATATGAGATCAGGATCTGCTATAGGGAGTGATGTGAACATGCAAAAAGATACATGTTTTGGGCACATTATTTCTGGCAGAGACAATAAAAACCACCCTGTTGTTGTGCAAGACACTGGCACAGTCCACCAGAAAGGCTGTACACAGTAGTGGTTTCCTACATGAAGAGTGAAAAAGGACACATTCAGAAAAGAGCTGTGAGCATGATCTAACATCTAGATCATATTTCACAAGATCCTGTTTTGCTGGAGGACCACATCAGATATAGATAAGGCGGAGAAGGGATGTCACTATTCATGCACCACAGAAGTAAACTCTGAGAAGAAAGAAAAGTTATTTAAGGTAGCAGAGAACTTCGGCACAGTTTCTGGAGCAAGAATTCAGAGCAAAAATTAGAATTAACTGACTTCTGGTAAGAGCAATGAGGTCTGGTATGATCTTCTATTAAGAGTAGGGACTAGGGGAAAAAAAACAGAACTGTTCTGAAAATAGTTTTTTACTAGTTTTAAGAATATATGATGACATTTTCTAGGACAGCAGAGTATTGCACGTAACAAACTACATCTGTTCAAACCCATTTTCTGTACCCATAGAAGTTCCTTACACTTATACAAGTTATTTTAGTTCTTGAATATAATCAGTGGGCTCATTTACATCTGCACTCATCCTAAGTGCAAAGTGTAATTGTACTTGAAATTAAGATACAGATGTTTTACACACAGTAATCACTATTTTGCAGAGCTAACCCTCAGGAATTGTCACAGATGGTTTAAAGATTTGTTTTCATGAGCAGAAGTTCCCTAGTTCTTTCTCTTTTTCGAGAGCAGACAATATTTACTGAACAGAACAAGTGAAAAAATCCCACATCTATGGGTACACACACTCTGTATTTGCTTTTAGATTTCAGACTCATTCAAGCTTTTACTATAGGCTTGTGGGATTCAGACTACATGGAAATAAGGCGAGTTTTAAATGTTAAACTAAGCTTTTAAAATTCTAATTTATTCTTCCTGGTTTGTGTTTTTCTCAAAGCATAGCTGAAATGACATTCTGAACAAGACTCTGTAATGCTGCTCTTTGCCTATTGAGAAGAAAAGACATTCCTCATGTTTTGCACATTGGCTCAGAAAGCCTAATACTAGATGCATTTTCCTCATTTCACTGTGGGGATGTACATTATAAAATGGTCTTAGCTTCATCTTCTGAATAATTCTGTTCAGAAACAGCATTAATGAACTGTCTGCCATCTTTATCACTCATTGTTAATCTGTCTCCCACTCAGTTCTCTGACTGTCTCTGTCTGGCATTTCAGACATATTTTGCTCTTTGTAATACTGCTTGCACAACTTTATATGTGTTGTGTACTTCAGATAACAAGATACTTACACTTTCCTCTTGAAAGAGCATTTTAATAGATTACGGGAAATCTTTCAAAGTTACTGGGGTCCTGACAGCATCTTTTAATGAATCAAAAGCCATGTCTCACTGTCTACTGGACTTTTGGACACATCTGTATTTTTACATTGTACATTCAGCAGAAACATCTGAGTGTGTTAGCAGTGCAATATTTGTCAGTAGAAAACCCCAGATATTTCCTGAATTTAGACAATGGCTCAGGAGGGATGGACCTTAGAGACAGCAGAAAAAATCCTTCCTTTTTTTGTGTTTGTTAACTGGCTGTTTTATTGCAGTTCGATGCATGAATTTCAACAAGGAGTGAAAATTTAAAATACCTCAGTCATATTTGTCCTGAAAATGCCATTTTCCTTTCCTTTAATGCTTCTTTATTTAGTACCAATATAAACCTTGAAAAGAGAGTCTTTCTACAGCTGCAAATTATCTCTGTAATGTAAATAAATGAAAATAATCCTTGTATGTATCGATGAACAGAGTGCAAATATAACTTCTTGCCCATGTGTATATTCGGAAAATTTGGGTGTCAAGAAATTGTTAGTATTTCTTAGGAGGTTATGTGATGAGCATAAACAGAAAACTGAGTTTTCTATCACTGAACCTTATAAACTTCAGCTTGTGTCTAGAGGGTGAGTGAGGCAGAAGATGAGCCATGGTTTTGGCACTGGTTTTTTGTCATATATCACTGTCTGAAGAGGAAGCATTGCCATCTTTCTCACTGAACACTGATATTCCACACAGATGAGCCTTGTCATATTGCACCCACAGTGGCTTTGCGAGCTGAGGGAAGCTGTTCAGTGAATTTCACAGACTCACAGAACATTCTAAGTTGGAAGGGACCCACAAGGATCATTGAGTCCAGCTCTTAAATGAATGGCCATCAAACCCACAACCCTGGCGTTATTAACATGGTGCTCTTACCAACTGAACTAATTTTAGTGGCGTATTTGGAACAGAACATATCCCAAAGATGGGACCTTGAGAATGAATTTGAACTGGTATGGGATTGAATTCTGGGTTGTAGAAGAAAGGAGATAAACTAGGGGGAAAGTACTTGATAATAAAGTGGCCTTTGAAGAAGCAGGCACTTCTGCTGGCATATGAGCACAGCAGCCTGGCCCTGGTGAGATCCAGCCCAGAGCTCTCACCCAACTTGGAAATGAGTGAACTGATTGACCAGGCGGCCTGGTAATTTTGTGAAGTGTGTGGTGGCCTCTACTGGTGTATCGAAATGTTACATGGATATTTCTGCCGTCTCGGAATTCTGAAGAACTCTGGATAATCGCAAGAGATGTTTAACATTTACCAACCAGCCAGTCTGGGGTCCTGTCCTGGTTATTATCTCTGCTGTAATGTAAATGAAGTGATCTATTACATTATGTCTTTTAGCCCAAAAGGTTTCCTCTCCTCAACTTGGTATAGAGTTTGCCAAATGGATACATTCTCTCCTTTTGTTGAGAAAGGCAGTAGACTCCTTCAATTATCACATCTGACATGGCCATGCTTAGCAGAGGATGCTATAATTTTTCCTATTGCACTTTTATGTCTTTTGATGGATCATGAAGATAATGAAATAAAAAAATTATTTCAGACTGTTCTATGAATCATTCCTTCATTGCAAAGACTTTGTGTCCTGTGAGTATGAATTAATTTTGTACTTCTTACCTGTGTATCCCTTTTAAGATCATTTAATATTCAGGTAGTTCTTACATGGTCTATCATAATTTATTATCAATGAAGCAATTGTTAATGGGCATTTAAGAGGAGGTTACTGCTTGTGCTCAAACTCTGCTAACATTATTTGCTCTTTTATTGCTAATCAATTTGCTATATCTTCACAGAGATACAGCTGTAATGCAATAGAAATTCAGTCATAACTGTAATTAAATAGCCACATTTAATTTGAATTAAATAATGAAAACTTAAATAAGCTGTTGACTTTTTTCTTTTCTGATAGAGCTAACTTGCCATGAAGAAGCAGCTTTTCATTTTATTTCAGAAGAGCCAAAGCTTCTATAGAAATAGTATTACCAAAGGGCTTGCAGAATGAATGAAGGCTGGGATATGAGACAGGGAAACAGAACTGGAGCTTGTTAACTCCAGGATCTACTGTTGCAGAACTGGTCAAAGTAAGGGAGTTTTCTAAGAGATTTCCTTCAGTCTTTCAAGTGCTCAGATTTCAGAATTCACACTCTGTTAAAACTACTCACTGGGGCACCAGCAAAGATATAGAGATACAGGTTTCAGTTTCCTCCGATATAAAACAAAAGATGGAACTGATAATAAATAGTTCTTTGTAAAACATTTTGATATTTATGAATAGCATTCCAACATAATTCCAATTATTTTTACCTGAAAATTGACCCATATTTTACCATCTACATACTTAAAAGCATCTTTTCTTATTGTTCTTTTCCCATCTCTGTGTTGCCAGTGCTTTCACTTTCACATGTTTATTGACTGCCCACATGCTGCATTCATGTTGCTTTGAAGGTCCCTTCTCCACAGAAATACTGGAGCCTCAATTCAAACATTATCTTTCCAGAGTTTTGAGAAGAAGGAGAAGCACAAAGGAAGATTTGACTTGCTTGTCTCTGAAAGCTTAACAGGAACATTGAGCCTCAGCCATTCCTTCATAGGAACTGCCTGAGTATATGGGATCTCTGACTTAAGTGCTACAGGCTATTGTTTGAATTCCATTCATGGATTTGATCATAGAATCATTAAGGTTGGAAAAGTTCTCCAAGACTGAGTCCAACCTCTGCCCAAGCATCATTATGTCAACTAACCCACAGCACTAAGTGTCACATCCAGTTGTTTCTTGAACACTTCCTGGTTTGGTGACTCCACCACCTCCCTTTTGCAATGTTCTCCATGAAGAAATTCCTCATGATGTCTAATCCAAATGTTAGCGTGGAAAAACACATAATCACAGGATGATTATATGCCAGTGCTTTTATTAAAGAGCTCTGGGAGTCGGGGTACAGACAAACCCAAATCTGACTCCGACATGGATCTGAGATGGACACATTTTTATACTCTTTCTTTACATAGTTGTTACACAATCAGATGTTAATCATTGCTTTGCTATTGTTCTGTTGTGTGTGTATTGATCTCACCCAAGCATGAGCTCGAGCCTCTTTTCCCATAATTGGTGTATAATTATCTCTCATACAGATGGGTATGTACAGGTGGAAGCATACAGGCAGGTACACACAGGTAGGTACACAGGTGTAGGTTCACATCGTTCTACTGAGACAATGCTCATTCTTGTCACTAAGGTCTACTTTAGCCACCATGATTTTAGAAACATTTTAACCCCATGTTATCACAAACCTCCCCTGGTGCAACTTGAGGCTACATCCTGTTACTGGTTGCCTGGGAGAAGAGGCCAACCCCCACCTGGCTACACTCTCTTTCCAGGTAGTTGTAGAGAGCAATAAGATCTCCTCTGAGCTCCTTTTTCTCCAGGCTAAACAACCCCAGCTCCCTCAGGAGCTTCTCATCAGACTTGTGCTCAAAACTCTCCACCAGCTCCACTGCCCTTCTCTGGACAAGGTCCAGCACCTTAATGTCTTTCTTGAAGTGAGGGGCTCAAAAACTGGACACAGGACTCAATGTCAGGGTTGGCCACAATATGAGATGAAGAAGGAGAAAGGTCACCCTCCTTCTCAATAACTATTGAAACTCTCCTTTCTCTTAGTCTAGTAGGACACATAGGTGAGTTCTTGATTAACGTGGGATTCTCTTCGGCATCCATATCCAGATGTTGCTTAGACAGCACTCTGGTGGTCTGGATGCTGGCTTTACAAATTATTGGGACCTTTCTGTCAATATCTCTTTTCCTAGGGCCTATTCCTTGTTTTGCTCCATCATACCTAATAATATCCTAGGAAATCAGGATTCATATTATCTCTGCTGAGAGAAGAGGTTTGGAGAAAATGAGTCCAGGTGTCTGTCAAGTATGAGACATTCTATAATTCTCAAGATGATGATTTGAATTCACTAGTCAATAGCTTTAAAAAGATCAAATCAATGTTCACCAAGGGCTGGTTATCCTTTTCTTCGTGTCAAGACAGGAGAAGGATGTGCAGCTGGAAGTGCCTTGTTACCATACCAAAGCTGGAAGGGTTGATATGCTTATGTAAGCTTTCATAAGCAGATATCGTCCTTCAGTTATTTCTTAGCTGGCAAGGTCAAAATACCTCCTGGAAAATTAAACACACTCCCTGCTGTGAGAGCTGATGATCACCTCCAATCACACGAGCATCAGTGAAGTTGTCCCCATTTCTTTGGTATGGCTGTCAATCTTTGCTCAGATTTCAGAGCCAAATGTGAGTTTGTGTTGACAGCCTACTCTCCTGTAACTTTCTCCCCAGAATAAAGGCCTTGTTGCTGTTTAATAGAGACACCTTTATTAAAGATATAGCCTCAAAAATTCTACCTAACAATTAAAGGGACTGTTCAGTAAGCAAAGCACTGATAATGACTGGAGTTCTGTACTAGGGGTACTTGATCCTTGCCTCCAATCTTCCCACTCCCCTTGTTTTCTTTCTGCCATCTGCAAGGTTTATCTAGCCTGCTGTGAGCCAGTGCATCTGGCTAAAGACAACACAATAGAGCAGTGAGTGGATTTTTGCCATTCTAGTGGGCTAAATTGACTCAGCAGAGAATGGACCAGTCGCTGGGGTCAGTGCAAGGGAAGCAGACTCATCAACTCTGATGGAAGAGCTAGAAGGCAACAGTTTGGTTTAGCCAGCTGGAGGAATTTCACCCAAGCTGTTTCTACTTTTTTGTCTGTGGTTTTGGCAAATTTCATGACAGGCTTGGGAAAGTCCAGGGATTGGAGGTGTCTTACACAGTATAAATTATTTTGCTATTCGTTTTAATTTTATTTTCCTAACCTACATACTATGTCATTCCTAAGGATGATGGAGGTTTCTGTTGGAATCTGCCTTATGTTCTAGCAATCAAATAGCTCTATTATTTCATGCAAGAAAAACCCAGTAACCCTACAGAGCTAAATTTCTCCTCCCTATTTTTGCTTTCCTATATTGCTCCTTCTCAAGAGGATGTTATACAAAACAATGTTTAGCTCGATTTCCTCTGAACAAAATGAAACCCTACCTATCACAGAAGAATAACTCAGTGCAAAACTGAATATAATGAGTATGGTTTGATGAGCAGAAGTCTCTCAATCACAACATGCTCCCCACAGGACAGCATATTAACAATACTGCATTGTGAATTGTCTTGAGAAAAGGCTTCTGGCCAAAACATTGACATTCACAAGCAGCTGCTGCACTCAGAGAATGTAAGTTTTAATTATCTTGGGTAAAACAATCAATTTGGAGTGCAAGGCAAGTTAGATTCCTGAATATTACTGATCACCTGGAAAATCACAATGAATGTATGCTTTTCTTCTCAATCTACCTTTCAACCTGCAGCTCATTCCCTGGGCTGTAACAAATGCATTAGGTTTTGCTTAGCAAAGCAGCACCACTGAAGAAATTCATGAAATGAAACTTGAAAGAAAGTGGATTATTTAAATGAAAAGAGGTATGATATTGCCAGTCACCTGCTTCTCACTCATTCCTGCGGATTTAATAGACTTGCATGTGATTCCAAATCAAATAAAACAGTCTATCTACTGATTGCTTCTCATAGACAGTAACTGAACAACCACGGTTATTTCCTCTTGTTTCCCATAATTTTTTATTTTTCTAAGGTCATGCCAACACGATGCCTTAGATAGCAGGGATCAGTATGTACACACACAGAGAAGCCATAAAGCCCTGCCTTGGGACTCCTCGTGTTGCAGGCCAAGCCCAGCCCTTGTTCCCAGTAAATTCAGGCCGATGCTGGCAGAGCAACACCGGGTGGCAGCAGCGGGTTTTCAGCCAGTGAGTTGAGCTGTAGCGAGGCTGTTGTCACAAGTAATGAAGACATAGAAATTAATTTTGTTTTGATTTCCGAACTGAGTGCTTGGCATGTTATCCAACTCCAAATTTCTTCAGTTTGTCATTTGTTCATGCCTCACAGTCCTAGATTCCTTCTTTTAGCTTAACCTAACATTGTAATTGCTGCACGAATGACAGGCTCATTTGGGTTTGTGATACTGGAGGATGTGTGGTGCTTGTATCATCTGCTGAGAATTTGGGATTGTGGCCAGCTGGAGGAAAATCAGATGGCTATTTGTCTTTGGGGTATACGTCATGTTTGTCCTGGTCTTTGTCCTACTTTACGTGTAAGAGTTGTGACAAGCACAATAGAAGAAACCCTTTAGAAACATATTTTGCAATTACTGCGAATTTTGCTGAGCAGATGACAGACCTGGGGAGCAAAGTGCCTGCTAACCATTATCTTCTGACAGGGGGTTTTCATCACTTGACAAATCCCTTCTGAGTGGGCATCACCTGGAACTTGGGAGCAGAGCCCTGGGCAAAGACAATTTGTTGGGATGTTTTCTTCTTTCTAGGGAAGTTTAAGATGAGATCACACTCCAAAACCAACATCCTATTGCTTTTTCTGACATACATGTTGCCTGTTGTACTGATGATTCCCACTTGCATTTGCTTTTTAGCAATTTAGAGACTGAAATATACTTCTTGCAGGGAGACAAGTCGGGGATGTAGAGTTTTGAAAGCCCACACCTCAGAATACATCTTGACAGTCACCTTAGCCATTAGTGAGACTCTCTCACTGCAAACTTCAGGCACAAAGAGGATTAACTTTGTTTCTTAATATCAGTGGTACAGTAGCATGACTCAAGATACTATTTTGGTTTGGGTTTTTTTCTCCCCAAGAGTAGGCAAAGATTTTCCAAGTATCTCATGCTCAGATTTCTCTATTTCAGTGATTTAGCTGAGGCAGCTCAAAGGAGTATCATGTTATGTCTTGCTTGCTTTCACTGGTGATTAATGCCCAAAAACATGAGTCCCAGCTAAAAGCAGTTACAACAATGACCTCTGCAAAACCCAAATGTTTTCATTTTAGCAGACTCCTGTTCATGCTGTAAATTCCTCTTTAAAATACAGGGCTCTTAATGTGGTCATACCATAGTTCAAAAGCCAATTAAGCCTTTTTAAAAGATTGTTAATGTGTCTGTCTGCAGTGAAAATCTATGTGTTCAACAGCTAATGCCTTGAAAATAATCCACTGCCTTCCAAAAATTCTTTACTCTTTTTTCTCAAGAGTCATCAGATCATAATCTGGGGCAGCTCAGTTCATGGCAGTATTGATAATCCTACATTTTAAATGTCTTGAAGGTACACACAATTAGGTGCAATATGTATAAGCATAACATTGGTAAACTTACTGATACAGTACCAGTAGGCAGAAGTATGAACAACTAATTTTCTCAATGTCTGTTGAGACTTCATGGTTTAAAATGAAGATGAACCTCGTTGTTTGGTTTTTCAAGTATTGAGAAGCAAGTATGTTTAGGAGACCAAACTGGACATGAATAAATTGCTTATGTTTTACCAACAGCAACATCAAAACTACATGCACTGTGAAAGTTGGATGCAGCCCTGCATGGGAAAATTGTTCCTGCATCACATGCCAAAGCAAGATCTGAGGATGGATTTCCATTCCTGAAAGAATAGAAATATATATTGTGTAAAATATAATAGTATATATGGCATATATATGGCTATATGCCAATGAGAAACAAGAGGCAAGACTTCTCCTTAGAAACAATTGCAAACCTTGCAAAACATACATTTGACTGTGACAAAGCAGGCCAGAAGGGGACCAGAAATATCTTGTCTCTTCCACGTTGCTTTCTGCCCTGTTTGCTCCGCTTGGTAGCAGGAGCACATTGTTCCTCTGTGCCACCTCCCTCCCACACCCTCCATGACACCTGCTTCAGGACCACACAAATCCTCCCTTCTGAACACCCTGAGAGGTTCACAGAAACATCCTCCAGCACTCTAAACTGGTACCTGAGACATTTTTCTGGCAGTACCACCAGCCTCAACTCTCTCTCCTAGAATCATCTTCCTTAGTATTTCTCTGTATTTCTTTACCCAGGTTTTGCCCATTCTACCTTGTCCCTACAGTGCTTCCCTGCCCATCCCTACACATGGTGGTGTCTCCTCTGTGGTGTGAGTTACCTGGAAGCTGCAGATACCTGAACCACTGGTGCAGGAACACTGCTGTCATGAAAGGTGGGAGAGGGATCAAAGCCTCAGTGGTGACTGAGGAGAGGAGGAGATATGAAAGGATGTCTTGAAGGATAGGGAGAGAGGGTCTGTAGCAATCCGAGCTTTAATCAATAGAAGCTGCTGCAGAATCCACTCTAAATCTCCATCTTCCCACAACACCCTGAAGCACTTCAGGCAGTCGTAACTGCTGACTGTTCTCAGCACTGGGGAAGCCACATTGATCATCTGTAATGCATGTTTACATGAAAGTTATTTACACAGATGCAGAATGCAGCAGCTCATTAAATAATTTTTCATGACATGTCACTTATGGAGCAGAAGAAAATTTGGCTGCTACATAGCAGTTTCTACTGAAATGGCTAGGACACAAAGCATTGACATTCAGCAGAAGAAATCAGCTTGAGAAGTTTTGTATTGAATGCATTTTGAAGAGTAATTAAGCTTCCTACAGTAAGCAATGCTTGTTAAATTGTGTGTTAGTACTCGTTACTTAAAGCAGATAATGCTACATTGTTTTAAACAGCCTGTCTTATCTTCCCTAAAGAATGAGATTATCTGTTCTGTCTTGTTCTTCCTGGTCTCTCACGAAATACACTCTGTGTGTGTGTCCTTCAATCTGTTTTTCGTGTGGCCTCCCATAGTAATGCTCAGATCTGCAGCTGTCAGAGCAGCAGCAGGTCAAGGAGACATAATTATATTCTTCCCCTTCTCAGGGCCTGCTCTGCCACTCTTGCTCACACAGTCTAGTTTCTCTTATAATTGGGAATTATGGGATTGCTCTTCTGGCAGAAACTGCTTAAGGAGTAGGAGCAGTGGAAGCACTGAGAGTAGGAGCAGTGGAGGCATTGAGACATGGGTAGGATGCCGCCCTAAAAGTGAGAGGGCAAAGTGGTTTGACACTGGCCCAACATCAGGCAACCACGAGAGTCGCCCACTCACCCTCCCCTGCCACGGCTGGGAGAGGAGGGAAAAGGAAAAAAATATAACAAAAGCTTCATGAGTGAGATAAGGACTGGGAAAAACACTTCAAGGGCAAAACAGGCTCAGCTTAAGTTGCAAAGTGAATTTGTTACTAACAGAATCAGAGGAGGATAATGAGAAATACGACTTCATATAACACCTTCTTTCTCCACAGCTCCTCCCTCCTTCCCACTGACAGCACAGGCAGATGGGGCATGGGAGTTTGGTCAGTCCATCATCAAGATTTTCTTCCCCTGCTCTGGGAGAGGAGTCCATCCCCTCTGAGACTGTAGGGTCCCTCCCTCGGGAGACACTTCTGTGGGAACTTCTCCAATGTGGCTCCAATCTCATGAGCAGCGGTCCTACCACACCTACTGCAATGTGAATTCCCCCCACAGGCACACAGTCCTCCCAAAACTGCTGCGACATGGGTTTCTCTCTTCACGGGGTGCAGCCCTCCAAGGACAGGCTGCTCCAGCCTGGAAGCAGGGCCCTCTCTCTCCTCTGGGTCTCCCACTGGATCTCAGCCTCCCCAGGCATCCACC
>VZRX01015553.1:87989-130120 GCA_013398075.1 Notiomystis cincta | reverse complement strand
ATTTTCTCCTTAAATCTGTCATCACAGAGGTGTTACCAACCTCTCTCACTGGCCCAGTTTTGGCCAGCAGCATGTCCATCTCCAGAGCCATCAGGGATTGGCAGTTTCTCACAGAAGCCACCTCTGTGGCCCCCCCACTATGAAAAACCAGGCTGTGCTAAACCAGTAAAGACCTGCATAATTAACATGAATTACTAGGTTAGTCAGGGCAGACAGAACAAAGCCTAAGCACCTTGATGAGCAGGGATTTACTGTAACCTCTGTAGCTCATGACTTGTTTATCTAACTGCAAAGCCCATATTTATTCTTATGGGACCAGAATGTGTATAAACAAAAAAAAAAAAATCAAAACAAAAAAAAATGTAATTTACTGCTTCTGTAAAACATTTACTGCTTTAGTATAAGTCTATGTTAATGTGATTAGAATTTTCTCCATAACTAGAGTTTACATTATGGGGCACCTTAAAGCATAAATGACACTGTTCTTGATACCATGCAAATATGGATCACTCGAACGTGCATTATTTGTAAGTCCCGAAGGAGCAATTGAGCCAAGTGAGCTAATTCTTCTGAGCAGGATTAGTACATCCCAGGAGAAGCCACATCACATTACAACTGATCTCTTTTTTTTAAAAAAAATTGCAGTCACTGTGGTTTCTAGGTACCATATATGATCCATTTTCTTACATTTCAGCTCTAGATGGCAGTCACTAGGGAGGATTTTTAATCTCATGACTTTTATTAAAACACAAGAGCAAAAGCATAAACCGCATTATTGCTGAAGGAAGATGGTCTGAGAAGCTGTATTCCCACATGCATGAATAAGTGAATTACAAGTTAATCCATGTGCAAAAGAGTTTTAGTGATCTCAGTCTGCCTTCTGCAATTTCAGCTCTCTTTGGAAAAATCAACCAAACATCACTAAACACACATATTTTCCACTGTCAAATACTTCTCATTCCTAGACACTGTCCCTTGGCACCTCAGTAACTTTATTCATTCTTTGAGTGGATTACTGGTCACTTAGGCAACAGGCACAAATTCCAGTGACTGAACAGACTTGCCATGAAAACCTCCCAGCTAGTCAGAGAACAAGTGACTTCTTCATGACTGGTAGAAGGAATGTCACATGATCTCCTTTATTTACATCTTGACAGGAGTTGCTAAACCAGGGAAGATCTGAAAAGTAATCCAAGATTATCAACAGATTAAGGCAGGCACTGTGTGCAGCAGTTCTCAATTTGAGTGTATATCATGCTAAGCTTTTCTGAAGTATGAGAGTGACTGATGGTCAAACTGAATTTTTTTTGACAATTTCATGCTTTCCCCACAAATCATGTGTAATGTTAGATTGTTTGAGCTTGAGCTAATAATGCAGCATATCCCATCTTTCTGCACTTTTATAAAGTCACTGATATTTTGGTCACATTGGCATGTTCATATATCACATAGGGATTTCTCTGCAGCATCCCCATTTTCAAAAGAAAAGCTAAATTCTTTAAGACAGCATATGTGCAAGTTCTTTGAGGTGAAAAGGTGTTAAATTTTTCCTGTTTCAGGTTTTCAGCAGGATATCCTATTTGATGGTATAATCTGTCCACCAATTTTCCTCTGCATGGCCTGAAAGGTCAGATACTAAAGTCATGGCTACTACACCATAAATTTGTTCTGGTCAGAAATGCCTTACAGGGGAAGCTGGTGTTCACCAACCTAATTTTGCTAATGGGGTACTCTGGACTCTCATGAAATTACTTCAGCAAATGCATTTGGAGTAATTCCTGGTGCACTCTTGCATCTTCTCCATGTGTTTACTAGGAGATATTAATTTAATGAAATTTAGAATATAATTCTAACTGCCATGGCCAAGGTGTTTTATCAAAATTCACACTTTCAGAAATCTAAAATGTAGCTATGGTCTATGCAAAACTGAGCCTTGCTAGCTTTTTTACAGTTGCCTCTTACATACCTTCACCTGTCGCTGCTGCTTTTAGGAGAAAGCATTTGAGTTTGCAAGGAACACAATATTGCTTGCACTTGTCTTTCCTTCTATGAAGGAAAGGTTAATAACATGAGTGACTGTTCAGGATTATCTGTAGTCTGGCCACTTCTTTTCCTATGGCCTTTAATGGTTCCTTGGACAGAGTGTCAACACTGACTGCAAATGTCCTCAGTTTGAAAACCTAGAATAAAAAATGCATAGCCACTGAAGGTATTGTTGTTTTGTTGTTTGTTTTTTTTTTTAAACCATACAGCTATGGCCAAATTTTTACTTTGCTTGTTTGTTTTTCTTCCTGTACCTTGCTGTGAAGGCAGTGAATGAGATTTTCCTTTCTCTTTAGCAACACTGTGATTTGCAGCCGGTTGTTTTCCAGCTCTTGCAAGGCTCACATCCAACTGAGATGATGAAATGTGTGGATATGTAGGTGAAATTTGAGTGAAATATGCAGAGGGATGATGGTCTCCAGCCATTTCCACAGAGGGGCCTGGATGAAGCCTAGTGCAAAGATTACAGTCATGACTGTCTGCATTGCTTATTGAGCAAATTGCTTCTTTCCCATCTAATATCAATGACATGCCTCTTTTTAGGTATACTGAAATATATATATATATATACTGTACATATGGATTTGTGTCACCCAGTTGGAGTTCTGAGCACAAAGAGAAGATTACATTAAATGAGAAGTGATCAAGAAAGATCAGAAAGACAGAGACTTTTGCTGAAGCTCAAGGCCATCTCAGCTCAGATGGTTCTGCAGCTATGAATGGGGAAAATTATACACCAAGGGAAAAAGAAACCATTTCATAGTCTACAACCTCTTGGGAATTTCCTGAGTTGTGTTTTGTCTTTGAGAACTTCCCCTTATACCGAAATGAGGCTTCTCATCAGCCCTTACCAGAATTCAGCTTTGAAAAGCACCTTGGAAAAGCACCGTGATTTGGGCCAAGATTCTCAAAATAGCTGAATGCCTAACTTGTCTATATTCTTTGGGAGATATTCTTCTTATACTTCTTATACTGTCGTGGTTTTGAAAAGAATAGAGAAGACCTGTAGAGCACTAATCCATGCAGATGAAAACTTTTCATATTTTTGTAGGAGTCTAGGAAAAAACATACATGATGTCCTCAAGGGATATTGAGCAAGAGTTCAGAAAATGTGAAATGCAGGAAGAAAATTCCAAGAAGTATTATATGAGCAAAGGCCAGCGATGTTTGTGCCATAAGTTATATAGATCAAAGAAAAAAACCTTGTTTAGCTTTTTCTATCCATGTATTTCAGTAGCTTTACACCAAGACCTCCCCAAATGATTAAAAACTTGAATTGCTCCTGGGCTCCCTTACAGTCCTCAGGGCCTGACAGAAATCTTTCCAAAAGTGTGATTCGGTAAGAAATACAAGAAACAAACCCACAGAAAATGTAATGTGAAAGTTTTACATTAAGAGGATAATAATTGTGTTGAGTAATATCCACTGTCTGCTAGACACATCAGCAAATACTTCATAAGGAGGAAAGCCTTAGCTGCAAGAAGCTCACTATCTCATGACTGCATATTCAACCTTAATGTATTATTTATTTCCTTTGTTTTGAGTCTTACTGTGACTTTAAACATTTTCTCAGCATAGTTGGAGGTTTGGGGTTTCAAATGCATAAATATGCGTTTGAAGGATAATAGTGCTTTTAGTCTAAATGCTTTTATCTCAGAAATTCAATAATAATTACTCTATAAATAAATATCACAGCGCTAGGTATATATAAGCAATTTAATCTGAACAGTTAATTTGTGGTCTCAGCTAATTAAACTTCCCTGGTATTGAGTATATTCAAATCTGCAAAAAAAGGAATAAAAGGACAGGATATCAATAATTTTGGGACCTGTTTTTTTCAAAGTGCTGACTCCGACCACACTGGAAATTTGGGAACAAGAGCACACTTTGAAGGAATTCCATAATGCTAAAGAGGAAAAGCATTGGTTATGCTGATACCTCGTAGTGTTGAATACAAAACTGTCCCCTAGGGTATTGTTAAGTTGAAGACAAACACGTCCAGATCTCTGTTGCAGCTCTAATACAGCAGGGAACATACATTTTGATTCAGGACCGTCTGCCTTTTTGTCTTGCTGCTCAGACTAGGGATGACAGCACGTGTTAAAGTATTACAATAATTTGGATCACGCTGTCTCCTTCTGCTAATGTGAGTCTTATGTCTTGTTTTACCTGCTTTCAAGTCTCCCTGTGAGAATGGGGTGAGTGCACAGGGCCCGTGCTGGGAGCAGCGTGCTGCCAGGACGAGGGAGGAGAGCCCGGCGCTCGGCACAGTGGGCCGGTGGCGGCCACAGCCGTGTCGGTAACGCAGCGGCTTGCAGAGTACAAAGTGAGGCCCTGAGAACGACAGCCTGCTCACCATTTGTGGCACTCCACACAAAAGCTGGTCCCTAGCTCCAGTCGTCCTTTTAGTCCCCTAACAAGCTCTTTGCAGTAGAGTGAGGCAGTTCTGTTATTGATTCCAAACATGTTCCCCAGTAGGGAGTTTCCTTTTCCGCTGTGTATTCTGGTCAAATTGACAGACTTAAGAGGTGTGCCTGCACTGCAGGCATGGCAGTAGAAGAAATCTGGCAGTCCAGGCAGGTGCTGTTTCACCATAAATTTCACCTTGTGTTGGTGCAGATTCCTCTTTTGCCAGCCTCAGCGACATATTTTGAGCTCTCAAATGCATCATCAATCCCTTACTCATACTTGATAGTGAGGGACAAAATCATAGAATCATAGGATCACTTATAAAAGACCTTTAAAGATCATCTACTTCAACCCCCCTTCAATAATCAGAGACATCTTCACTAAATCAGGTTACTCAGAGACCTATGCAACTTGATCCAGAATGTTTCCAGAGAGGTGACATCTATGACCTCTCTGGGACACTTGTTCCAGAATCTGACCACCCTTAAAGTGAATAATTTCTTCCTTATGTCTAACCTAAACCTACCCTTTTGCAGTTTAAAGCCAGCCCCTCTTGTCTTGTCACTACATGCCATTGCAAAATGTCCCTCTCCAGCTCTCCTGCAAGCTTCCTTTAGGTACTGGAAGGCTGCTCCAAGATCTCCTTGGAGCCTTCTCCAGGCTGAAAAGCCCCAACTCAGCCTGTCTTTATAGGAGAGGTTCTCCAGCTCTGCAATCATCTTCATGGCCTCCTCTGGCCCATGATCTTCTTGAGCTGGAGGTCCCAGAGCTGGATGCAGCACTCCAGTCGTGGAAGCATAACAGCAGAGTAGAGGAGGAGAGTCACCTCCCTCAGCCTGCTGGCCATGCTTCTCTTGACGGAGCCCAGGACACACATGGCCGGACCATTTTGAGCTTCTCATCAACACCAACACCTCAAATCCTTCTCCTCAGGGCTGGTCTCGACCCATTTGCTGCCCAGGCTGTATTTGTATTTGGGATGGTTTGTGCTTACCTTAATTTGCTTAAGTGCACCTGGTGTATCCAGAGTTCTGTCCATGTATACAGACAAAAAAGCTGATTTAGAAGATGGATTACCTCCATTTTTAATACATATTTCTTTCATTCAGGGCTGAAATAAAGCAATTTATCCTAGGTGAAAAATTTGGATAAGCATTATTTCCTATATTGACAGGTAACATACTTTGAACAAGATGGAGGAAAAAACTCCATATCTTTCAGTCCTCCATGGAGAGAAAAGTTCATGCTTTTAAGAAGTTATGGACCAGATTTTTGTATAATGGTTGGAATATTGAATTTACAAATATATGACAATGAATTCACAAATATATGTTTTTTTCTTTTTTATTCCCCATACAATGTATTTCCAAATATATATTACATTGTTTCAACTTCATTATATTTCATCCAAAAATTACAATTAAAAGGATAAAAAAAATCCCAAAATGCTAAAATACAAAACTGCGAGATGAAAATAAACCTAAGAACTGATGTGACTTATCTGACACATTTTTCATAAGAAAATCACAAGAACAAGATTGTGGAACTGAAAAGTTCATGATAGTGTAAATTATACCTGCTTACACAATAAACAGTGCTCTCTAATACTGCATATCTTTGTCAGAACACGACCCCACTATTTTGGTGCAGCACAATCTCAGAAGGTAAATATGCAGTATGTAGAGAAATGGCCATGCTTATCTGGCTTTCAAAAAAATCTATGTAGAATCTGAATTTATAGCAAAAATCTTACCAAGATGGTTAAAGCACTATTGGCATATGTTTTTATATGATTTGTACTGACAGCTGAAGAACCAATTACTAGTTATTCCTCAATTCAAAGTGTTGCAAGAGAATATTATTTCTGTCCCATTCTGAAGGAAATGTCACAGTATTTCAAAACAGTGTTTTTAAGAATCATATCTATGTTGTACATGCATCAAACAACTCAATAGTAATATAGAACTTTTAACAATAATAATTTGGTTAGCTGTTAATTTAATTGCTTTCAACTGCTTAGATGATGCATATTTTGTCAGAAAACATCTCAAAACCAAGTTCCCTAACTGTAGCTTTTTGAAAGACTGCAATGTACTCTCATGCTGATTCAATGCCTTTTCATGAAGAAAAAGTGACTGTTCTGGAAGCAAGGCTTGTGTTTTATTATAAAGGAAACCAATATTTAAATTAGTTCATAAGCTCAGCATCAAAGAAAAGAATGTTGCATGTAATGATTTGCATATTATCCTGTGCATGCATGATAGCAACTAGAAGAAACACTTCAAACAAAGTCACTGCAAGATATAGGGATATAGGGTATAATCTCGAGGTACAAGTGCCTAAAGGAAAGAGAGTGCTGTCAAGACCTACCACTAATTTATAAAATCACACAGAATGTGTGTGGGTGAACAAACATGAGCGACTGAGAAATGCAAAGCTGCTTTAAGAAGAAAATGATACTTGTGGGGAGGCCATTATCCAAAGAGAATCCCATGGTTTTGTTAAATTCCTTTCTTTATTTGTAGATTCTCCAATGTTGTGTGTTTTGTAATTTAGGAACTAGTGAAGAAATTGCACTTCACCAAATCAGAAAAATCTGCCAAGAACTCGAGTGTGCATGCTGATTTAGACAGAAGTTCTAAATTGGTATTTTCTGTTTAATTTTGTTAATATTATTTTGATAATTTGGTCAAATCATTTTGATAACTTGTATTAAAAATCAGAACACATTATTAGAGATATTGTTGCATGTAAGAGCTGCCTAGGAGGAATTAATTAATTATTGGTATGGAAATAAAGGAAAAATTTTGTTCCAAATTTTGTTTCATGAAAATTTAGAAAATATTCAGAATGTGTTTTATTTTTGTGATTCTAGAATACCTCATCAGTGAATTCACATTTCTCCAGCTGTGGTATTTCTATCTTCAGGTTTAGTCTGAGCACTGATTATTCAGCCAAAGGAAATGACTTCACTGAAAGGATTTTGCTTGTTGTACTCTGTGGTGCCTAAAGGATTTCTTGTGGTCTGGTTTACTAGAGGAGGAGAGGGTCTGGTCTTGATTTCCCTCTGCAGCTCTCCTCAGGTAGCAGTTGAGCACCCAGGATTGTTTCAGGGGACAAGGGGACAGATCCAAGTGAGGGTCACAGAGCAGGCTCAGCTCTCCCTGAGGAGCTGCCTCTCCCCACTGCTGCACAGGTATTCACAGCCTGGCCCCTGCAGGGGCTTTCCTTTGCCCAGCAGACGAGGGAAGAAGAAGGAAATCACCTCAAAAAAGCTTGTATGAGAAGGATTCACAGTTCAGGAGTTGGCTGCACACACTTTTGCACATGTGTGTCCTTCTCGTGGGCTGCAGACAGTTACACATTGAACCATGAAACCTCCTCCTTTTCTCATCGCATGAACAAATAGTCAGGCTGAGGATGTAAAAGGAAAATCTGATAACAGAGAAGCAAGTCTGCTTTCTTCTCCACACTGACTGCCACTGCAATCCTTTAATAATCTCAGCATCCAACTGTATTAAATTCCCTTCCTTATCCCATGTAACTCAGCTGGATCGTATCGTCCCCTCAGCTGAAAACATTCAGCCTTTGCTAGTCCTGAAGGCATGGTAGGCTACAGACTGTCAGTAATCCCTTTTGCATTTTTGGTATTTGTTTCTGATAAGATAACTGGACCCAATAAGTAAATTTATTTTGAAAGAGTCATTTAGCAAGAAAAGTGAAGTGTAAATCTGATTCTTTAGTCTTGTAATGTGAGCCCCAGCATGGGGTGATTTGGGCTCTACCCCCACTTCTGAATACAATTCTGGTGGAGAAAACACACAAGCAATCTGAAAAATACATTGGCTTCTTGCATGAAGGCAACTAATGTCCACCTCAATCTTTTTCTGTGTGTATATTCTTTCATAGGTGAGATCCCTAGGGCTAAGTTTTGTCCTAGTTGACACACAGATTTAGTATTACTGCATAAAAAATAGAGTAACTCACACTTTGACTTCTGGTAATCATTAGTTTGTGCAGCAAGAAACATCCTGTTTTCATTTAGGTCTACAGGCTGCTGGAGATGTTGGTTTGTGTGTTTCCAGCAGTAACAATTTTGGTCATTTCGAGGAGCAATGAAAAGAGGAGGGGAATTGGTTTTGTGGATGATGCTTCTTTATATTGAAGGAAATTCTTGTAATATTTCTAGCAATATTGTTTCTCTCCTAGGTTTTTGCTTAGAAATGTGAAAAGCAATGTTCTGGACAAACAGTGGGCTCTTGTTTGCCCTGCTTTTGTCAGTAAAATTTGTACAGAAACTGAATACAAACTGCCAAATACTTAACAGTTCAGCTTTTTTAAAGGGAAGCATGAGGATTTTTCAGTCGATGTTAGGGGAAAAGATAAGCTTTTATTGTCATATATTTCAGATTGAATATAATGTTTTATATTTCCTTCTTAATATGATATCAACTTCAATATTAGCTGTAATATAAGAAAACATATTTCCATTGGTCTGAAAATTATGATTACTCTCTGAGTCATCCTTGTCCTAGGTACACAAATGCACAACTCCTGAAATTAATGTCAGCACATCCAAAGTGTCATCACAGGAAATTTGAAAGCAGCATCTCTACAGAGAGGTTTACTTTCTTACTTTTTGCTGGCAATGAGTCTGTGCAGTGTAGCTTACTGAAACCTAGAAGAGCAGAAAGGTATTTCAAATCCCAGGCACTCAATGAATGAGATGTGAAATGAATTTCATGTGGATCAGCCCCCCGGAGGCTTGTCACAATAGATAAGGCAAAGTGGATAGATGCTGCATTACTTCATGTGTGCTTCTGAGTAGCAGAGCTAATAACTGAATCATAATTTCACTTCAGGACACAAGGCTACTATATACTGTCCTCCTTTGATCTCTTCACCCATTCCAGCAAGCTAAGAAAATATCATAATAAAACTTTCTAAATACATGCAAGAAGAAAACTAGTGAAACCTTACAAAATAGCCAAACCATTCCACCAGCAGCACTTGTTATTAACCCCTTTTAACAGAAAAGTGCCAGACATAGTTTTTATTTCTAGTCCTCAAGATATTCAAGCCTCTTTTCAATTATTTGTATATGGGACAGCAGTAAAAACTTCCCATGTGACAGGCTGTGTTTCTGTTTGACAAATCCTCCCATTTAACTCTCGCTGAGAAGCTGATGTGGAGACACCTGAGCTGATACTTAGGAGAAGAGCATATTTAGCTCAGAACACAGCAGCTCATTCATTTTTGTTCTTCATGAGAGATTAAATATGTAAGAATGGAGTAGTGTTGAGGTGTTGCTTTCCACCAGCTCTCAGCAGCTGAGTGCAGCAGAGGCAGTGTGGGAACAAGATTTGGTTTTGGCGTTTGTTAGCAGTTGTGCCCATGTTAGCACTTCCAATGACCTGCCTGCTGCACAGATCTCCAGGTGGGAAGCACCACTACTGACAGCAAACATCAGCTTTGCAGCTGACCAAAAACCATGGTTTAATATGAGAAAATGCCAGGGAGTATCAGTTGGTCTGGTTACTCTTCCTCCTTTTACTCTGGAAGTTGTCTCCAAAACAATGTTTTACTGTAATCCCAGGAAACGGCAATGAGCAGTTCTACCTGAAAGATGCTGTTCCTCCAAATTCCTTTGATTATTAAGGCTGCCTCTGTGCAAGTCACACACCATTCAGCAGCCCCAAGGCTTCCTTTACCTTTTTGAGGAAAAAAATGCACAACTGGTTACTCCTGTAATTATAGATTTAAAAAAATCCCAAAATCTTGCACGTGTTTTTTGTGAGTTACTCACATGCAAGAATTTATCCCATTGTTAATTTTCTACAAATTATAGGTAAATTATGGACTGCACATTTTAATACTATAACTGTGAATTCGTGTGTGTGTGTGTTCATTCCAGTTGTTTTGATTCACTTCTGCACCACAGAGAAAATCCCAGCACAGAATGCATTGGCAGTGATTTTAGATTGTAGGGCATTTTATAGCTCAGCATTTTGGCTGAACAAATGAAGGAGGGATAACACATATGTTATTATTGCCTCTAATCTGAACACCCAAAAAGTGACTCCTGAGGCAATCACTGCCTTTGCACTCAGAGGTAAAATTACAAACCATCACCACTTTTAACTGGCTTCTTGCTCTTGTAAGGGAGGGAAAACAAAATATCATCTCAATGCATTTTTTTTATTCAGTATAAATTGTCCAACAGGTGGATTCTGGAATAATCACAATCTGTGAATCATGACATAGATACAAATAAAATTACTGTCCAAACCATCTGCATGTATACAAGTTAATCGAGTTCTAGTTGAGCCTTTTTCTGTGAATGTTCTGTGAATGTGCTATGAAAGAGGTAAAGTGTGTTCCTTGACTCTGAATAAAAGCACAATGAAAGATGATTAAACAGTGATTTTTAGGTGGAAGAGAATAATATATAAATGAAAATCCCTCTTGCTCTTAAGAAAAATGAGCTCTGAAATGCTTTTGAAATCAAGTTCTGAAATCAGAATGCTCCAATAAGTCATAATTTGAGAGATGAACAAATTGTTCCATATCACCGGCCTATTTATTGCTAATGAGATGATTGACATTACAGTTCCTGTTGCCCACAATTTTGCTTTGGTATCACAGTCATCTTGTTACCACAAGCTGAAAATTTCCATTTCAGAAGAAATCCTCAAATCTATCTTAATTCTTATTCTGTTGATCATTATTTGCTTCCTGGTTAGTATTAAAGGACAATTTTTCACTGCTATTAACACCATTTTCTCGAGAGTTTGGATGACGTATCTCCACTGAGTCAGAGAACAGGTAGATTTCTGCCTGCCAGGTTCTCAAGTCTTTGTTTCCCAAGTCATAGTAGTTTGTTTGTTCTAGCACAAAAAAAAAAAAAAAACCAAGGTTTTTACACCTATTTCCCATATAACTTTAGAACTTTTGGGGACTATTTCTCTGAGCAATTAACTGCCTGTGGAGAATTTGCACACATCTCTATTGATAAACACCATTTCTGCAGTACTGCATTTTAACAGTGAATTAAAAAGAACCCCAAAGATCTTATGAGTTACGATTCATATGGAGAGACCTTTGTCTGTAGTTATACAAAGAGGACTTTAATGTGTATGAAGTTTGCTGTAAAGTTGCTGCTTTTCATTTCTTTAATGATTACTTAGGATCTGCAAAGTGGACATACTTTCCTGCTTATGTACTTTTTCTGTACCCCAGCATAGATGGTGCACTACACACAGAACCCTAGGATATGGACCTTTATTTTTAAAATGTAATCTTTTTTTCACTATTATCAATGGTCCTTGCTTCATAGGCCACCACTATACCAGCTTATTCATTTTTCACTGATCTAGCTGTTGCACTGAAATTAGATCACCAAGAAGTGTCTGTCACCTCTCTGGGGGGCACTCTGTAAACAGCCATTAACTAAAATGCACACAAGCATGTAGGCAGGTAAATACATAAACAAAGACCCTTTGAAAAACAAAGGGACTCTTCTCCAAGAGAACTTTCTTCTGTTTCTCTGCTTGAAAGTCAGGAGATAGGAATATAATTAAGTAATGAAGCAAACAGAATGAGTAATTATGATTGTCCTAAGGCTGAGCTCTCTGCATGACCTGGTTGACCTGGTTATGAAGTTCCATCTTTTTCAAAATCCAGGTGTTTTTGTGCTCACGGTGCTAAGGACAGGATTCCTATGATTCATGGGTTACTGTCACAGTGAATGTCTGGTAATGGAAAATGTACAGGATACAAGCAAATGTGCAGTAGCTTGAATGCCTAACAGCTTGGAAAACAGCCATTCACTTGTCAAGTTCTTCATGGAGAGTAGCTGGAAGCCTTGTCAGCCACACTTTGTTCTCTAATGTAACTAACCTTGTTTTATTGCTGCCTTCTCAGATAGACAGGTACAGCTCAACCTGAATCATGGGTTTTTTTTGTTGTTGCTTCAGATTGGAGGGATTTTGTGGCTTTTCTTTTAGTGCAAACAAGCATGTCATCACTATCCTTTTTCCATCTCCAGTGCACCATCTAAGATTACTGGGATTTGTGGCAACAGAATGATCTTAAATAGCATTAGTGATACAAACCATTTTACCTCGCCAGCAATGAGTTAGAGATGTCTGGACTTTAAATCAGGCATGTGGCAGTAGTACAGAGCATGCATGCTGCACAGGATGTCCTGGGGGCTGGGAGATCACTTCAGCTTTGCTCAGCCGTGTCAACAGCGACTATCTAAAGATGCTGACATGGCTCAGCTTGATAGGTTGAAGAAATTTAACTGCTTTGATAAGGTTAAAGGGGGGATCCAGGCAAGAATAGAAAACAAAACAAAACACTGCTTAGAAGCTTGACTGCACAGTGCAGCAACCCATTGATGACTGACAATACAACCAGTGCAAATTACTTTTCCCCCAGAAAGAAAAATATAACAAGCTGTGTATGGAAAAGGAATCAGCTGGTCTCTACAATCCTTCCTGGTCTATCTGGTGTCAGGCAATGACACCAACAAAACCAATTACATTGCTGTTCCTGTCTGTATCATAAGGCCTGTCAGTGTTATGGGGAGGAGAGATTCGGAAGAGGCTGCCACCAAAACGCAAAATTTTATCCTGAGTTTAAACTTTTCTACTGGAGAAGAACTCAGAAAATAGGTTTAGGGATTTAAACTCCCTTTTTTTCTGTGGAAGAATTAAAGCAGTGGCTTATCACAAAAGAAGATGATAGAGCTGCAGAGTAAATTTGGAAGCCCACCTCATCAGTGCAAGGGTCTTCATAGTAAGACCTTTGATAAATTGGTTTCAAATCCCTTTTTGTATGCACACAGTTCAAGTATGTGCTTGAATGATTTAGAGAGTATCAGCTTGTCACTCTATTGACTTGTTTTCTAAATGAAAGTTAGTTTTTTCTGAAGAACTCACTAATACAGCGTTACTCTTGAAATTACTTTTGTCTACTTTCCTACAGCAAAAAAATAAAAGAAAAAAATACTTCCTAAAATTTTTGGGTTTTAGCCATCCACCACATAATGCAACATATACACAGGCATATTAGGCATCTGCATTACCAATTACAGGAATTAAACCTCTCAAGAATGTTTCATTTCTTTCAGTTTTCACCAAAACTTGTACCCTTTGGACTATTTCTAGGTTTTGTGGTTTGCAGAAAATAACAAGCAGAGAAACCATGAAGCATTTGATGCTTGTCACAAACCAGGCTGGCCTTTGTGAGTCCTGACACTTTTTCCTTGTCTGAAAAAATATGTCACATAAGCAATAGCAGGCTGCTGCTATTTACAAAATTCCCAATTAAGTGGAAAACAAAATTACAGATCTAACAAGTTGCTAAATTCAAGAATAATTCCATGTTTAGAGGGATTGAATGGAGAAAAAAGTATGGAGAAGTGCTAGGAGAACAGGGAGGAAGTAATTTTTAGGGAGTTGCAGAAAGGGTCAAGTAGCTGTAACCCAATTGGAATAACTAATACAGAACTGTGGGCAATGCAATACCTTCTGGAAAGCAAAGTGATGAAAACCTGTGCTGTTTAGACTGGAATGGACTGGACAAAATTATGTGGAAATAATATGGTATTGGTAGAGGTTCAGGGATTCATGCTAATCTCTTTCAAATAGGTCAATGATGTGAAAATCCTTGTGAATCTAAAAATCTTGAGTATTGAAAGTGTAGATTATTAAATCCTAAAAAAAACCAAAAATCTGATTTGTTAGGCAAAAATATGGATTGAAACTAAAATGCATAGGATTAGATAGTGTTATATTTTGTTTAATATTATGTTTCTAGAAGCAGACAAATCACTGACATTTCGGAGTTATGACAAAACGTCATTAGTCATGCTGGTTATAATTTGGGAGAGTGGTTCCTTACTGATATAAGAGGTTGATGCAGTGTTTTTATACTGAATTATCAGCTTAAATTCACATGGTGAATACCACCAGCCTATTCAGACTAATTTTGATAGAAAGGTTTAGGAGCTTGTTTGCTTCATTTTTTACTTAGAGATTAATGATTATTGCCTTCTTTCAATGGACATTGCAACATTTGAGGGGATACCTTAATTTGATAAATTTTCATTTTGGATGGTTTTTTCTACTGGAAACTCTGAAGCAAAGCAGGTGTCATTGTTCCCCAGAGATCTAAGAGAACCAGAAACTGAAGCTAAGTATGAACTGGATTTGTTAGAATAAATTTTGGGGAATATAGCTCAGTAGGAAATTATTCTTTTTTTTGTGCCTTCAGTCTAAAAGTTACAATGGTTCATAGAATGCACAAAGTGAGTGTATTTTTCAAATGCACTCACTTTTTAAAAATTATTTATTTTACGACAGCCAGAGTGTGGTGCTGGCCTTCAGAAAGCAGGCTGGGCATCTAGAAACAAGTGCCCTTGTAATTTGAATAACAACCTTGCTGCTACTTAAAAAAAGTAAGAGTTGTTTACAGCCATTTCAGGGAGTGCATCTTATAGGAAATTTTGGCCCTGATACCACATCTTTTTTTGTTAAGTAACATTTCTGGCAGCAGGAAAGTTACAAAACAGAACAGATTTAGTGTTTTCTCTTCAAAAATGTTTCAGTACTCCTAATTCCATCCTGAGCTGCCACTGGTTTTGTAAATATACTTGGTTAAACAACCTCATTGCTTTGCATGTGATATTCCTCTTGCAAAATGCAGGTAATGATGTCTTCCTCTTTTGCTGGTGCTATATTGGAGCAAGATAATGTACATATATACTTTAAAAATAGCAAAGTCTTGGCATGCTCACAACTGAGACATTCGAGCTGAAAGTAGAATTTAAAATGTAAAAGTCAGTGAGGAAATATGGCTGGAAACATATTTAAACACACTTACCTAAAATATAACCTGCAAAACTGCTGTCTGGGTTTTATTATCTGGGATTTTTACCTGGGACCCTGCAGATGTGCTGCAGGATCTTCTGCTTCTGAGAAGAATTTTATTCTAGATGTAATCCCAATGTCTTTGTCTTGATATGTGTGATTCTATAGAGACACAAATGCATGTACAGCTATCAAAATTTATAAAAGTAACTGTCAGGAGCAGGGGGTGCCAGTCACATCAACAGACATTTTTAGTTTGTTTCTATAATTCTTTAGACAATCCTTGTTTATTTGACCAATCCTGTGCACTTTTAGGGCTCATATACCACTTCTCGCTGCAGCAGAACTGTGGCGTCCCAGCACTGACAATTCCCATTAATTTTAAAGGACCATCTGTATTAGTATTTTTAAAACTTTGTCCACTTTTTTGTGAACCTATCTTAGCCTTTAATTTAGCCCAGATGAAGAGGTTTCTGTAACTGTTTTTTTAAATCTACCAACTTTTTTTCTGTAAGTCAATATTTCTTCATTTCTTTTTTTTTTTCCTATTTTCTAGGCTCCTGTTGATTTGGTGTAAAATCAAATAAATGGTGCATTTTTGGAAGTAAGTCCAAGATATTTAATTTAACATTGCACTTTGCCTAGATTCCACCTCTCCTCCCATGTTATGTCATTGTTTTGAGTAGATGATTTTAAGAGTGTCTTGAGCTTCCTAGTGCAGCAATTATTCTTTTGGATGATGCAGCAAATTCTGAAAGGTGTGAAACTGCCATTTAAAATAGACATCAGCTACGTGTGTACCCATGGGCACCAAAGAGCTTTATGAAAACTCTGGTTGTTGCATGTCAGATAATATATCCAGGAGGAAAACAACATGAAAAAATTGCTTAAATGATCAAAACAGAAAAGATGAATAATGACACAACACTGAGAATTTCTGATTATTGAACCAGTAACAAAGGACACTTCTCAGTTCTCCTCAAACAGACCTTGTCAGGAAAACAAAGCAAGTCAAAACCAAGCAGCACAGAAAGGTCTTCTTTCTCCCAGTTTTGATCCTTTGCCTGCTACTTTGAAGAGTGAGTTGCATAATAGCTTGAATGAACTGTTAGCATTTTAATTATTTAAAAGGTCATCAGTGCATGGGAGAGCTATGCTAAAAACTAGAAAAGCTTTTTCAAATCAAACAGAAAAGGCAAGAACAAACTACAGATGAACCCATAAAGGATAGCTGAAGTGGAGGAACAAATCTTATGGAAAAGTCTGCAAGAGACCACTGCCCTTGATTCATTCATTTCCCTGAAGAACTACTTTGGATCTAACCATGTTTACAGTCTCAGCATTCATATTTCCTTATTTAATAGAATATAACTTGTTTAAATTTTATCTATCCATCTGCTGAGCCATTGCTTTAAGATCCAGTTACCTTTGCTAATTTTAGAAGCCGTATGGTAAAGTTATTTTTCTGAAGAGGGAGGATGACCTATAATTTTGACTTCTGTCAGAGCATGTGCCAGTTTTAATTAGAAAGCAGGAGTTAGTTCAGAGACCAAAGTATTCTACACTTCTAGGAAATGAAAAGTAAATTAAAAAAAGGTGACTAAATGGGCTGTAAGTACTATTGTCAGAAGAATGTTCAATTGCTGTAGAACTGAATTTCCATATTGCCATAGAGTAGATGGCAATCCTCCTCTTAACTAGGCTGTCTGCAAGAATACAATCATGTTTTATGATAGAAGTAGTGCAGCCTGATACTCTGAAAAACCTGAAAACCATAGAGACAGAAGTTTACATAGTGCTTGAAAGGACTTGCTAAAGACAGTGCAAACAAAGAAGTATTAGAAACTCAAAGTATCAAATAGAAGTAAGGTATTACAAACACAGTTACATAACAATGGTATTTGAGTATGTATATGTGTGAGATTCCAGTATTTTCCTTTCTTAGCAATCCCTGAAAACTCAGTTTGAAACATTATTTGGTTTCCCCTTAAGACTCAAACACCATTTTACAGGAAGAGAGGCACGATTTTATCTGTGTTTTCCTAAAGCTTTGATGTGTTTCAGGTAGTTCCAATAGAAAGATTTAAGCAGTCAGCTCAAGCTAAACCCATTCCTTGAGCTCTTCCACAGGCATGGATGCTCAGCATCATTGCTTCAGATCTGACAGTCACAGATACTATTTTCTTCCTGAATTTGTTCCTGAAAAGGCAATGGCTAGGGGAGAAATATTTCCCATAATAATTAATCTCATTGCAGGGGGGAGTGGTTGGGATGCACGGAAGGTGCAGATTATTTAAGAGAAGGATGAGGAGGATGGGGAAAGCAGGACATCAGCTGTATTCTGAGCAACAGGGTTCTCTGAGCAGATCACAGAGCTGAAATATCTCAGATATTTCACCTGTGCGACGGAACACACAGTGTGAATCTTTCAGAATAAGCATTTTTGGTGTCTCTAAGTGCATTATGGCATTTCCACTATGACTAATTAAGGGCAAAGAACAGAAAAGCAGGGTAATGACAATGATAACAAATTCTAAAACAACAGTGAGAGACACCATCAATATTGGGGTGCTGTTGCAATGCAATTGCTTGTCTGTGTTCCTCTCTCCAGATATAAGCCCATTTGAAGTTCTATTTGGCTCTTGTACTTGCATTGCAGAAAAATAACAATATCTGCCCAGGCAAGAAAATCAATTCTCCATCCTTTTCAATTCAGAGAACTAAACATATTTAACTGCCGTGGTCTTTCCCCTTTGGAGAACTACCTGGGTCCTCCCTCTGCAGATGGGGGAATCAGTGGAGGACTTTTGCAATGGGTCTGGGCACACAGATCTCACCAAATCTTTTAGGTGAGTGACTTGAAGTCAGGTGACTTGATTTCTCCAGGTGTTAGGTCCAGGAGAGTATCTCATGTGGAGATTTCCTGTGAGGAAACCACGATAGTTTTGTGAGAATTTTTGGTCACAGGTTTGAAGAGCAGATTGATGTAAGTATTGAGGAGAAACAAAGTGATGTATAGGAAGTGGAGACTGAGGAAAGGTAGCAAATGTCACCAGAATGGAAGCATGATGGGTGAGGCATGGGAATTTGATGGAGACTTTAGAGAGACATAAAGGAAAATACAATCTTTTTTTATATACACCTGGGATTATACTATGGTGAGCATCCACATCTAATACTCAAAAAAAAAAATAAAAAATGTCCTGCCTTTTAATTACAAAATGGCACACAAGGTCAGAGAGGTGTTGCTCTTTGCTTCTCACTGTTTCTCACTGAATAACCTATTGGAAGTTACAAGAAGAGTACAGCGATATTTATCTCCTTACAACCCATGTATGTCTTAATCCTTCTGCCATAGACTATTGTGCCTAGGGTCTTATGAATTTCTTTTTCAAGGTGAAGCTGCCTTTCTTACAATGAAATTTAAAAATAGTCATGAACTACTTACATTTTCTCTCTGCTAAGCAATCTTGCACAGCTCAGTGGGGTCAGTGGGGTCATATTTTCCAGGTTCTAAGAAGAAGCTTGATGTGCACAGATTTTCCACTGTTAAAAATGAAAACCTTGCACCTACTTCTGGATTGCAGAGCAGGTGCTTTATTCAGCTCATCCCATTCCAGCAGTGCATGACAAGGGAGTGCAACACAGGTCCCTCCCAGCTGCTGTGTTCTTCCCCAGGGAAATCAGGACAAGGAAACAATGCACACCTGGGATTCTTCCTGGCCCAGGGACAGCATGTGGCCAGCAGACATCACACATCTCATGGGACAGACATAACAGAGAGGGAATGAACCCTGCACTGTAGCTGTGCCCTGTAACTTTGTACCATTTCAGACTTCTGCTGATGCAGCTTTGCTATATAAAGATGAATATTCTCCTAGTGTCTGCCTGCCTTGCCTTCCTTCCAGCTCAATTCCTTGTCAGATTTGTGTTGCAGGAACTTGATTTTGTTCATCTGAAGCAGTTGTTCCAACAGTTAAATCAGAAATCTCCTCTTGTAATGCGTAATCACTTCCAGGGGTGCATGCACACCCCTGGAATCCTGCTCTGTCAGGCACACAGACACTCTCCCTCTCTCTTCTTACACTTCAGCCTAAACTTGCCTAGAGACTTGAACAAATCTCCTGCATCTGACAGCCTCCAGAGTGAGATAACACACAGGAAATATGGCAGAAATATGCAGTGGCAAAAGAAGACTTGCCCATTTGCAAAGTATCAGAGCAAAATAATACCTGAGTGGGCCATCTGACCCCTGATGCCACTGCACAGCTTTGCAATAAATACTTATGCCTGAAAAATATTCTCTCCACTAGATTTTGCTTCAGATTTTAAAAAGGAGCAGGAGAATTTGGGTTGCTCCTTTTTGTCTCCACAAGTCCATAACTGAATTTTCACAGGAAAAGCTGTCAAGTCTGGAAAAAGGTATTTGTTTCTTGACATTTCTGTCAACACTTGAAATTGTGCTGCAGGATATATGACCAGCATTTTCCATAGGAAGAGAGGTTAACTATTGTCTAGAAGAGTTCAGGAATGGAGAATGCTGTGCCAAGAGGGATGCTGAGAGATGAAATGGCATTGAATAATTACACTTATGCTGTACTTTTACAGAAAGCAATAAAAAGTAGACATGCTCACCAAGGCACATGCCTTGTGGACCTTCTGTGTAATGGAGATAATTAGGAAAAACTGCGAAGCAAGAAAATTAATGACTGATCAATTAACCTCCCCATTGTTATCAAAATGAATTACTTAGACCAGAGTTCCACTCAGTGCAGCAGCTGCAGGTAACAACTATTTCATATTCAGTTTACCAAGGACCTGGGAGGGCTGGGGGGTTCAGAGGCACCTCTGGAGCTCTGAGCACCTTGAAGGGCAGGAGCAGGGGGATGTGTGGAGGTGGCAGAGCTGATGGCAGCCAGCAGCTCAGGACATGGTGCTCGCTGCTGGGTCACCTGGGTTCTAGAACACAGCACCATTTTCTGCCTCTGAGCTGATTTCCCTAATGCACTTCAGGAGAAACATGGTCTCAAAGACCTATTTTGGTTTCAAGCCCCCTTGAGAGGCAAAATTAGAGACCCCTGGGTTTTTTTATTTTTGTTTCTAAGCTTTTGTCCACAAATCATCTCAGTACTTCACGGGCTGTGAAGGTTTGAGAGCTAAAAAATATTTAAAGCCTCATTATACATAAACTAAAAACCCTCAGAGGTTTCTTTAAGCATCACACAGATTATTTAGGGGAGAAATTCAAATTTCAGGATTGCAACACAGCTGGCCTAGCACAGAGAATTTTATTTTCTGTAAAAGTTGTATCTGGCTGCATATTTTAACAATCCACATTCTGATGCAGTAAGAGCTAAAGCAGTGAGTAAAAAATGGAGATGCTGTAAATTTTGGGAGGATTTCTGGTCATTTGGACATCAGGCCTCTGCTCCCTGATTAGCTATGTACTGGCTTTGAACAGGATCAAGAGAAAATTGGGATTTCCATGGCATTTTTCTGGCTAATAATGCTTTGAGTGCTATTGATGAAATGTTATAAAGGAATGGTGAATTTGTTCAAAACTAGTCCTAGTTTTTAGTGGGTTAATACTACAACATATTTAGGGAGGCAAATTTTTATGTTGTACTTAGAAACTTTTGATGTATGAGGCTTAGGGCTCTGGAGAGAAGAAATTAAGACCTCAAGTATGTAGGCAACTGAGGGCCAAAACCACCATCTCTAGGTTTATGCTGTCCTAGGGGTCAGCTCCTTGTTTGTCCTGGCACAAGGCTGCTTGTAAATTTGTTAACATAATATGGTACAGAGACGCCTATAATTCTGTTTTAGAATTTTTCACCTTTGCCCTTACTGACAATAATTTTCTTTGACTTACAGAGCAGACAATGACTCACAGAGTGCAAATGAATAATACACGGTGCTGTCAGCCTTTTGGTATGCTTGCCAGAGTAGAAAGTCAACTTTTCTTTACCTTCAGCAGGAAAAGGAGCCTAAAAAGCTGCAAAAATACACAAGCACACACATACAGCCCCCATCTCCAGAATAAGAAAGAAAGAAATTAAAAAAAATTGCTGCTTTTGTGAGATAACTATAATTTAATCTTTCTTATTTTTCAGCTTCTCCAGGAGAATTTTCCCTCTCTTCATATTCACCCAGAGTGCTCTCACATATATCTTGTGAATGATTCAGGCCAGAAAGAGAGATTAAATTTAGACATGGTAAACTAACCTTCTGGTGATACCTACCAAATGTGGTAGTGACTCTGTTTAGCTGACACCTCCTGCATAGCGTGAAGGGGTGGGGAAGTACTCTTCCCCTACAGAGAATGTCACCAGTCACAATGGGATCCAAAGTGCTCTTTCATATTTGGAATTTCATGTAATAATCATGATTTTGTGAAACCTCTTTATCTCAACCCTCCCAGTTTAATTCAAACTTTCACAGTTACGTAGACACGCAATCATAGTCAAAGTTGAACCATTTCCACCAAGCACTTTTCTTTTGCCAGAATTCCAAGGATAGAAATGTGCTACCAGAGTTTTCACAGCCAGTCCTATTCCCTGGTGGTGTGTTTCTGCTCTTTCAAAGGCAATGTGACAGGAGTACTGAAAGCTATTGCTCAGGACTGCACCATTGATAAATATGGTAATTTGTGTGGAAGAGGTGATTTGAGGATACTGTAAGCCTGAAAAGCCAAACCACTCCAGTCCTTGTAGTCCTTTGTAGTCAGAGCACAGAACTAAATTATGAGTGTACACTCCATCTTTTCTAAATACAGTATTGTTAATGGGTTGATGCTGCTGACGTTTCTGTCTCAGCATTGCTGACACGGCCAGTCTGCAGCAATCTGTAACAACAGAGAATTCTTGGCCTCTCTGCAGTTCATAAACCTTTTGTTATATGCCACTTGTCACTAGAGTTCAATTAATTTAGTCTGCTGCTAGTAATGTGTGATTTGTTTTTCCTCCTGTTTCACTGGTAGCTGGAGTGCCTAGTACAGATTCATTGCTTTCAACTTTGTTGTGTAACTTAACAGCTGTTCATTTTAGAAAGGACTGGGGATACATTAAGCTAACCATGGTGCCAGCTTTTAGAGAGCCTTAGATTGGCTCAAATTTATTTTCTTTTCAAGACAAGATCCATCATGAGCCATTCTTAAAAGAAATCTATAAGCATGAAAATTTTCTCCAACACTCTTTAGCCCGTAGTCAGAAGAAGCTTACACTTTCACAGTCTTAATTTAATTTTGCCCTTACATGCTTATCCTTGTCTGGCTTTCTCAAAAAATTCCTAGCTGCTATAAGTATGTAAATTTTTCTTCAATGGTGAACACAGGTTAGCAAGGCCAATGAAAATATTTCTAAAAAAACCACAGAACAGCACTGTTATTGAGGTGGACATTCATTATTGGTGAAATTCAGGAATTCTGCCTGAATTTTCACTCCAATTTTTTCATTGCAAGCACTTTTTTCTGAACCTACTACTTTCAGGCACATAGAAGGTCCTCCTGGAATCTGGCTCATTTGAGACCCATGTTTCCTATTCAATCCTGAAGCATATAATTAAATCTAGTTATGCTGGTTTTTCATTTCCTCTTTATCTGAAAACTCAGAATCAATTTATATTTCCTTATTTCTCTCTATCCCACCCATAACTCCCTCATTTAGCTTTCTGTATAATTGATAGCCTTTCTGTTGACCTCAGATGTGTGCTTCTTTTTGTTATGTAACTTAGGCTTTGAGAAAGATCTGAGTCGTCTGTCATCTAGCTGCCTCACATCAGATGAACTATTATGCTGAAAGCCATCCTGAAGTAGTGTAATTTGACTTTAGGTTCAGCATGGAGAGGAGCCTAGACTGTGTTACAACTGCACACATACACACACACACATGCACAGCAGAGGAAGAAAAAAAGTGGTGTAGGGCAGTTTAACTCTTGGTGTTTCACACATAGTTACCTAAGAAAACAAACAAATGTTTGCATCAGTTGAAAGGATTCATACTGAGATTTCCAAAGTCAAATACTTTCAGGAAACATCAGACTTGATGAAAAGTCAGAACATGTCTGTATACATGTATGTCTTAACTGCCTGATGATATGTGTAATAGATAAACTTTATAATCTGAGGTCTCTGCTCTGGTCAATGAATTGGTGAATTATGGTCAGGGAATTAGGCAGGAACACTTCTGAAAACAGCTCTTACCTGTAAGATGCCTGCTGATGTATGGCAGAAAGAAGGTGGCCTCTCCTGAGGGAGGATGGGGCTGCAGCAACACAGTGGTGTAGCTTTCAGTGCTCCCTTGGCGTGCTATAGTCTGCCACTGACTCTGAAGTCAATTTTCCAAGCACTGTGCAAAATTCAGAGACCAAATTCTCTGTGCATTCAGGAGAGAGGTGGTGGTTGACAGACGGTTCCAAAGACAGATGTCTTCATGTTTGAATAATCCTTGGTATGTATTTCTCACTTCCTGGGTGCACAAATTTAGCCTCTAAGGCTATTCCTGGGCCCAACTAAAATCTTCTGAGAGTTGTTGTCTGAATGCATAATGTGCTACGGAAAGCTGAATCCTGTGAATAACGAAACTTACACATTTTAAATGTAACTTGGAATCAGCAGAGACAATTCCACATCCGAACAATTCCACATCCAGCACCTCACCTCTCCCAGGGGCTACAGAGATTAAAGCATTGCTGCTTGCATGTGACAGAAGTGAGCTCCGCAGAAAAGCCTGGGCTGAAATACTCACATCTCTAATCAGAAGAACTGAGGAGCATGCGGTACATGAGTCACAGGACCACAAACTGCACAATAATGAAAAAAAGGAATATTGTTTATTTGCTATGAGAGAGGCCCTGGGGCAGGAGTGTGCAGCAGCACCAATGTTCACGAGATAAGGAGGCCACAGGCAGGAGGCATTCTGGCAAGCATGCATTCCTGAAAGAAGGGATGCACAACAAAAGGAGACTCTTCCAGCAGTGGCAACTGCTTTCACCCAGAATCCATTTGCTTTGAAGGTGGGGATGGCAGCCTTCAAGGGACATAATGATCTGGCTGGGTTCACAACTAGATGGATAAAAAAATGATTAGATGATGGGTCACATGAGGTAGGCTCTAACAGATTCACTCTACTGGTGTACCTGTAACTACCTACTAGAGAGGGATCAATCCTGGGGACCTTCTTGTTGTCTTTATTGATGTTTTAGATTAGATGATTCTGTGTACTCTTATCATGTTTGCAGGTCACAGAAGATTGGAAAGGACTGCTTGATACACTTGAGGGCAGAATTGCCATCCACAGGGACCTAAATAAACTGACAGGAATGTTATGAAATGCAGCAAGGACAAATGCACAGCTCTGCACCTGTGAAGAAAAAACCCTGCCATAAAACATTGTCTAGGGACTGACTGCCTGGGGAGCATCTCTGCAGGAAAGAACCTGAGGACCTTGGGGAACATCAGGCTGAGGATGAGCCAGCAGTGTGCACTGCCTGCAAAGAAGGCCCAAAGTATCTTGGGTTGTATTAACAAGAACACAGGCTCTGTCACAGTAGATTCAGGAAAGTAATTATGCATTTCTACTCAACACTCATTGCACTACATTTAGAGTACTGTGACCTTCTCTGCCCTGCCCTGCACAGTGAAGAAATACATTGAAAAAGCAGAGAGAGTTCAGCAGAGAGTCACCAACTGGGACTTTGTGAGGAGGAGCTGAGGGAGCAGGACTGGTTCAGACTGCAGAAGAAGCAACTTTGGGAGAAGCCAACAGAATCCTCCCCCTCCCAGGCACCTATGGGGAGGTTGCAAAGGGCAGTGGGAATAATGGAATCAGGAAAGGTTGAGGCTAGATTTAGGGAAACTCTTTTTTTAATAAGAGGCAGTGGACTGGGTTGCCCAGAGAGGTTGTGAGCAACCACATCTTGTCTGACAGCTGACCCTTCTTTTAGTTGGATGGAGACTTTCTGAGGTCCCTTACAATCTGGCTTTTTCCATCAACTTATGGCATAAGAAATGCTACAGTATGAAGAAGCATTGAATAGCATGTACATAGGTATGTGAATAAATAAATAAAAATTCACTGAATAATGAGGCTAAATCCAAATACTGAATAGCCTCTAACTCACTGAGCACTATCAATGCTCTGCTCTGAGGAAGGCCTGGGTCCAGTGCAAAGATACAGCATGCAGAGATCTAATTACTGGGTAATAATGAATACTACCAAAAGGACAAAATGTTTGTTTCACAAGCAGTCTGAATTCCATGGTTTCCCGACTTTAAGAAGCTTGACTTTTCAGCCTTAATGTCCTTTTAACACAGTTTTCATGTAATACCCTATAAACAACACAAGAGGTTTTACACTGAAAATGTGTTTAGCTGTTTGCTTTATCATTGTGCAAGAGGTTCCTCTCCTTGACAGATTGTCGGACCGATACGGCTGGCTTTCTTTGCACTTAATCATGCATGAAGCATAAACAGGGTGAAGGGTGTTTCATTTCAAAGTCTATGAATGGTAATCTTCCTGGCTGCTGTGCTGGCCAAGTGCATTAGGATGTTATGCAGTCTGTTGGTTCAAGTGGCAAGCTTGTAAGTCCCGGGAGATAAATGCCCATTTTTTTTTCCTCATGTTGGTCTCTGCCAACTGGACCTGTGTCAGGCTGGTTTTGGACAGATCAACTGATCAATGCTTCTGTATTCTTACTTCCATCAATCATCTTCTCTATTATGAGCCATGTCCCAAAATCCCTGTCTACACAAAGCTCTCATTGACATCATCGGGAGCCCTCAGGACAGCAGGTTTTGATAAAACAGCAACTGTTAAAAACAGGGAACATTTCAATAAAACATAAAATACAGCTCTGTATTTAAACAGAAGATCTCCTGGTACACAAGTAAGGAATTTACCTGGCCTATATCTCTTCTGTACTTCTTCAAAGTTTCTGCTGCTGGCAGCCTGGCTCAGCTTGGCCCAGTGTATGCATGGGCTGGTGTAACTCATTCACCTGGCTGAGGAGGTGGATACACAGCATGGTTGTGGATGCTACATTTCACACAACAATTTATTCATACAGTAAATGAGGGTTAATTGTGTGTGTGTATGTGTCTGTGTGCATCTAGGGATGTGCAACATGTGTGTGAGATATGCTCCCATCCTGCAAGACAGGTACACAACTGCTAAACTCAAAGTACTGTTTCTCTACTGCTCCTTCATCTTCTGACACAGCAGCAGCAATGACAAGAGCAAGGCTTGCAGAGATGACTACTATAAATTATCCTCCTCCTAGGTGGCAGAGTGTCTTAGCTTACTAAAAATTATGTACACTGGAAAATATTATTTATATCATGTCCACTTCTCTCTCCTCTTATTTCAGCATACCAGAAAGATTCACCTATCACAATAAAATATTTTTAGTTTTTTAAAAGAAGATTTTTAATAATGAAAACATTCGATTTTTGTCACATTCTGCTGCCACTGGTTTTAAAACAGAAATATTGTCAGGGAATGACTTAAAGCAGCAGAGTCTCATGAGATTGGTATCAGATGTCCCAGAATCATTGTTACTAAAATTGCTGATATTCTGTTCAAAATGGCACCTAAAAATAGCATAAAGAAGTCTTTCTCAATTCACTTGCCTGTTTTCAATTGCTGAGATTTTCAAAATCATTGTATCACAACAATTGCAGTAGGCCCTTCTTACCCAGTACGTTCCTTCTGACAAGGCTAGAAAAAGGAAGAAAGGTGGAATTTAAAAACTGAGCTGCATTTCTCTAATCTAATTGCTGGTGACAGAAGGTTTCCCCCATTAGAAGAGAAGTATGATGCAGTAGTTGTTCAGCAGCATTAAAAGCAATCCCTGCTCACTTTACATTTTAAAACATGACATGTACTCTTGACAGCTGGGACCAGTGGTTGAGGAGGTGTAAGAGTTGCAGTGATATGACCATGAACTTACTGGTTTAAGACATATGCATGTATAGGAACAGTCATCTTAATTGCTGGGAATAAGTGAACCAGCCATTTCTAGCCCTAAAAATATGATTCCTGGTAGCTTGAACAGAAGGGCTGCATTTGGGAGATGGAGAATGTAAAAGCCATATAATTTAAGGATCAAGAAAAGAACAGAAATTAAAAATCCAGTATGACAGGTGACATATGGACACTTTAGTAGTCATACTTAGAACATAGGAATTAAATTATGATTTAGTAACACTATTTTTGAGACATTTGCAATTTAGTATAAAAATATTGTAGCTGAATACCAAATTATATTTCTGGAATTAAACATTTTCCTGACTTCTTCTGAACACGAGACACATTATTTATTAGGTTTTCTCAGAAGTATAGACATTTAACTGCTCATCCCTATTGAATAGCATGTTTCATTTAGTATTTAAAGAGCCTACGTGCATGCAAAATTGATAACTACAACTGGGTTCACAAGCTGCTCAGAATGCAAAGATGCCCATTTTTCATGTTCAAATGCCAAGTGGAACCCAAAAAGACGCATTTTATGTATGACAGGTGCACACAGTCATTTTACAGATGCGCCTGAGATCTCATGCTTTCAATAATTTGGCCTCTCTTCTGCAGTAGATACAAAATAGATCGAAGGATCAAAGATATCAAATGTTGCAGGGCACTGAAATACCATCATGTAGTTTCCAGTGCTGTAAATACTCTCTTGAGGTGCCTGTATATGCTGTAAAAGAAGTTGTTTGCCTCAACCTGAGTTCAGTTGACACAGCCACTTTATTTGAAAGGTAAGATTTAACTAGAAAGCTATTTTGTCTGATAATCCTTTTTAATGATTTTTAAAAGTCCTTGGACAGTCGAGTACTCTAGAGAGCTACAATATACATAACACAATCTTCTGTAATGAAAGAGAAAGTACATTTTTCAGCATTAGACCTGAAAGTGCCTTCAGAGTGTCAATGTAGGATTTTTCATTCTACTCTTAAGTGTTTCTAGCTGTTTGTTAGAACACCATTGGGGATACATGCCACAGGGATAAAGGAAAAACACTTATGACTACAGATGGTTTTTTTTGTTTTCTTCATCAATGGGAAAGCTCATGCAAACCTCAGGTGATGCAGGATCCTCAGCACCACCCTGGAGTCCCTTAGGGTAGGACAGGTGGCAGCAGGATCCTACCCCATTAGATAGTCCCCTCCTGCCAAGTTCAGTCACTCTAAACTTTAATATTTCATGGAGAAATAAGATCATTTCTGAGATGAGCAGATGGGTGAAGGAGCCTGTGAATAATGTTTCATTGGTTAATTTTGCTTCATAAAGTTTCACATTTCCCCCGTTTAAAAAAATCCAGATGTAAATGAAGGCAAGGCACCTTGACACAAAATATCTCTGGGTCCTCTTCCTACCTTGAATGGCAAGAGTAGGGACAGAATTGGAGGGCTCAGTCTAAACAAAGGAGCAAAAATTCACATATTTTAACAGAATGGTATGCAAGACATTTTATTCCTTAGAGCTATTGCTTCATGTTCTCTGTGCATTCAGGTGAGTGGCAGTGCTACAGTGCATTAGTCACATTTTCTAATTCTCCTTTGTTCTCTTTTCAAACACAAACACAGATTGTTGGATCAATTTAGATCACTCCAGAGCCCTAGTGTGGATGTTACATTCTGCATACTTCATCTGGCACTTCTCATACACACTGCCCAAGAATAAATGGGTCTTAAATGAGGCACTGCTTCTTTTCTCCAGTGCTAATGGAAAGGGAAAGTACTCTTCTGACTGACAGAATAAAGGTCAGAAGCTGTGTGAAAATATGGCAGACCCTAAACGTGGGGCTCAGATAAATCTGTGCCAGAAGTACTAAGTTCACTCTGTTCACATCTATTTTACAGCATGAGTTGAACTTGCAGATTGCAGTTCCCTCATTACTTCAGGACTTTTTTAAAGGTCTTTAAAAAACAGAGTAAAAAAGCTAGGGGGTTTATTGGAGAATTTGCTGTGCAAAACCCTCTGTTGTATGAGAGGTCAAGCCAAATGAAAGCAAAGGTTCTTTTTGGCTCCAAAATCAATAACTCTTTGGAATTACTACAAAGACTTGGTGTACTACTGCCAACCCTTCAAAGGAAAAAAATCTATTTTCTGTGCCCTTATACTCACCCTGTCCACTTTGAAATTATACTGCTCATTGACTGAATTAATACAAGTGCAGTTTCCAATTTAATTGATGCAGCATTTTTTCAGTGGAGAAAATACAATTCTTTGTAGTAACTGATTTGTTACAAGTAAATAAAGGGTAATTATGTAGCCTGCTGTTCACTATATAAGACAATCCATTTAAGCTCCTGCTCTACAGATGTTTAAATCTATACAGATGCTTGGCAGCAGACTGAGGGCAAATTTACTGCCTCTCTGCAGTGAGCAGGGACTAAAGTCACTAAATCTGCAAAATGTGGTAAGAGATCATACTGATTTTCTAACAGCCATCCAGCATTACATAGATACTTTATCATGGAGCTGTACACAAGTTACTTAGTCCTGACTGTGAAGGCATTAATTAAGTGAAGAAAAGCAGCCTACAGATGCAACCAGTCCTGCTTTCAGATGCAAACTTTGTGCCTGCAGCTTTTTCGTGTGTCTCAGCTTTACAGTCCCCTGCAGTTCCAGCTTGGATGCTCATCTTTTTGTTTAGCAAGTGTCAACAGTTTGAAGGGCAGCTTTGGAAAAGAAGCAATGTAAAATAAAATTCATATTTTTGAAAGTTTAGCTTTGCCTGTGTTAAAAGCCAGGCTGTGTACAATGAACTGTGAAAACATGGCAAGAAATGACAGTGTCTCAGCTGATAATATCTACAGGAAATAAAATCCTGCAGAAATCTCAACTTGCTGTCAAAAACAGTCCAGACATTATACACATGGCTTGTACAGCTAAGAACCTGGAACCAGAGTGTGCTGAAGTGCTAAACTGGCTTTTGACAGCAGTAGCATCTTGTAGGACAGAAGATGATTTTTTTCATTTCACTGCATTCTCTTAGTTCCATTCAGTGACTATTTAATTCAAACCTGAGAAACCAGCTGGGAGTTGAAAAAGCAGAGAGGTTGATATTCCTCTCAGACCTTTCAAAAAGTATGGGAGGGGAGGAGGAGGAGATCTACCACCACTTCTGAAAGCTTAGTGAGATCGTGACCAGAAAGAACCACTGCTGTTCAATTCACTGGTAGATATTGTTCCCTTCTTTAAAAAGTCAGCTGGTTTTAATGTAAGGCTCTTTTCCCCCATTTAAAACATTTTCCCAACACATTTTAGGTAGCTTTTCCTTTCTTTATGTGAAAGCTAATTTTCCAGTTGATATCCATATGCAGCTTGATCCAAATCATAAGTAAGAAAGGATCTAGCACTTGGTAATTAAGTAGTGCGGTGTGGGCATGTATGATAGAAATAATGGAGACAAAACAGGAACAAACACTATTTATTGTTTCATTGGTTAAGGCAGGAGGGTACAACTTGTGATCCACAGGTTTTGTGCAGCCTTCCAGGACACTCCACTGGCTAACAGCCCATCCCTCTTTGCCCTGTTCCCTACTGATTCCTCAGGAGCAGCCTGGAAGGCAGAGGGAACTCTCTGCTGGCAGTAACCTTGTCCAAGAACCTTGCTTTCCTAGGGGTGCTGCCACCAGGTGGGTGCACAGAACGGGGACTGAAGGAACTCATAGAGATTCTCTACTGGCCATGCATCACATGTGTGGTCCCATATTAATAATCCAGTCTTCCTCTGATTCTACAAGAAGGTCTGAGACCTGCTGTATATCACTTGCTTAAGTGTGTGAGTAGGTTACAATGATTGGTAGTAAAAGGAATCAACTCCTTTTTTTATTGCAGAAAAAAGTTTATGCAAAACAAGATAAAAATCAGCTATTTAATCTGTGGGTCTCAGCTTGCTGATTTAAAACAATGATATTTAAATCTTTCTGCTTTAACCAATGCACTAGAAAGCAACTATGTCAGTAGTCAGAAATTATCTGTACATCTGTACCTTCATGTTTAGGTCAGCAAACCAGTCCATTCCCAAGTAGAGAACAAATTAATTTGAGATTGTTGATTTCTTCCAGAGAATTGGGGTGTGTGTGTGTGTGAAGAGGTTCGTTAGGAGGTTATGTTACTTTTAACACATTTGAATGAAAATTCTTGCAGAAGTGCCAGCCATGAAGGGAAATGAGACATGTTGATTAAAAGGAATCAAAAAAAAAAAAAGGAAAAAAGGATATTGCTTTTTCAGAAGTGCAAATTGCAAGCCAGGCCATGGTGAAAATCTCCTTGTCTGCACTGTTGATTTCATAACCTTCAGCTATCAAACCTCTTAGAGGAAAATTGGCAGATTACTAGAGCTCTGCAAATACTTTGGACTTCTCAGCTTTAATTCATTTCAAGATGTCTTTTCTCCCTATTAAAAAGGCTTTCTATATTTCAAGAACCTAGCAATAATATGAATGTATTGACAGCACATCTTATTCGAAAGATATACAATGTTTCCAGGGGAAAAGACAATCTTCTGTATAAGGCTAACAAAAAAATTTGCAAAACCCATCTTTCTGGGGAAGAAATATTTAAAAATCAGACACGGATATGTAAGAATAAAAATACAATATGAATTGTATATAGTTTCTCACTATGACTGCATAAAAGCTCCTGTTACTATATATGAAGGAGGCCATATCTGTAAGTTAGATAAGGCTATAAATTAGATAGGCTGTCTTGAGAATCATGGGTTTATATCCTCACATTTCTTAAGGCATATGAAAATAGGCTTTCATCCTGAGGGAAGTGGAAGTCTCTCTGTCAGTTTGGTAGAAGAAACAGCCAGTTTCTGGTGAGATAGAGCACTAATCTGGAACTGCAGAAATATTTCTACTCCCTAGTATCAAGCCAGTGCCAAGTGAAAGAAACTGTTAGAATTAAACATTCACTAAATGTTCATGAGCTGGGGCTGGCTTTTATTAAACTCTTGATTGTCTTCAGCAAACTATAGATTTTCATCACACTGTGGAGAAGGTTGTTTCATTATTTGTCACCTCTGTCATTAAAATCATCTTCATGTTATATACAAGACATAAAACTCACACTAACCTTGATTTCTGGATGTTCAAGAGCTGCTTTTCCTCATTCAAAAGAGGTGCAAATGCATTCTAACATTCCTTACATTGTGAGAGAATTAGAAAGGGAGATTTCAGACCACTGGCTTCCTAGAATTTTTAAGCCTGCAGTACTCATTTCCCTGATCCAGACTTCCCAATCTAGAGACAAACAGCACAATCAGTCTCTTTTGATTAGGAAGCTTAGCTTGACCTGGGGTTGTTTGGAGCCATGTGTCTTCTATTCCTTTCATGCCCACTCATATCTCATCTGTATTCTCTTCCATTTTGCTGAAATATAGGTAAGACAAAATTTTTTTGCCCCAGAGTACTCTTTCTGTGCCACAAATTTTTTCTGGGATGCTGCTGGGCATGTACTAAATTTCACAACCTAACATTTGGAATGGGCTCTGAACCACAACAGGAGGAAGACAGGAGCACTGACAGCTACAGCAGTGCCTGCTCCGGGCTGGCAGGAAACGTGCTGAGTTCTCCTGCAACTGTTGGATGGCATCTGCTATTGTAACCTTACAGGTGACCCACCAAAAGTCTTATATATATACTAATATATATATAAAAGTCTTATGTATATACTGCTTAATCTATTACATTGCTCCATTTTTTTTCTTTCCAAAATATTTGGCAAGTTTTGCCAGCATAGCTGAGGTTTTACACTCCAGTGAAAAGAGGCATTGGTCGCCCCCCTCCCTGTTGAAAAGAGCTACAGTTTTCCTTGGAGAGGCAGGTCTAAGAAGGTTGCAAAGACACAAATAATGGTGAAGAAATGATAAAGACACGATTAGAAATTTCAGCTTAGGGTATAGGAAGATGTGACTCTCAGAAGTGATATGACAGAAACAGTGCTGCTGTGAACAAATCCACCAGCATAAGACATACGTGAGAAAAAGACTTAAGATCATAGATAATGTCAACATATAGGCAAAATAAAAGTAAAAGGGACTAATATAATATTTTATATATATTTAGGCACAGACTTTCCATTTATGATTTCAGGTGGATGTGAACATTGATAGTTCCTGACTCATGCTTTTGCTCTGCCATTTTTTTTGTTGTTTCTATTGATCATCACCACTAATACTACAAGAATCATTTAGGTCCCATCTCTCTGACCTCATATTATCTATGTCATCCAGCACCAGGACTGCCCATGGATGCTCAGTCCATCTGTGCAGCAGATGGAGTTAAAACAGGAGCAAACCTCTCACAAGCCTGGTGTGGGCATGGTGTGTCTTCTCCCAGTATTCACAGGGGAGGAAGAGAGGGAGGATATGGGAGAGCACCACTGTCAATTTCATCATCCATCTGTGTTTGCTGGGCCTTTTCTGTTAGAGGGTGAAGATGATGGTGGCTGTAAAACTTCACCCAGAGCTAAAAGGCAGAGCACTTATGCAAGGCTGGAAGCTGTTCATGGAACTGTGCACCACACATACAAATAGTTGCTCAAAATTGAAATCCTCTTTCCAGATGCATCTGCTTTTTGAGGCAAGTATATGCAGTTTTTATAGATGACTAGGCTATGATCTTGTTAGAAAAAGGGGCATTTTGTAAGTAGGATGTGTCATAAACAGTCATTACTTCCAGCACTCACTAAAAAAATACCAATATTGACAAGGATGTGAACAACTTCAAAAATTAAAGTTAGATGATGAAGATCTTAAAAGGCAATAACTAACAGCTCTTCCAAAAGCTGTATGATGGAATAATTCTCTCAAATGTGTTACCCAGTCATCTGGACATGCTGCTAAGTATGAAATACAGCACAATCACTGATCCTTAGCTTTCAAATCAAGATAATTCCCTTTATGATTTTCCCCCAACTATATAGCAATGTAATTATTTTGCTTATATTAACATTTCTTGCTGAATATTGTATTCTCACACTGCAACTATTTAAAGTCAAATGCTGAGATTTAATCTTCTCTTTAAAATAATTCAGGAGGTAAAAAATATTACTTTTAAATAAGTTTGTAAATTTGTTTGTATTCCTTTGCTTCTGAGGCATAAACAAAAATATTTTTATCAAAAAACTTGGGCTGAAAGTTGAATTTAGCTGGGAGAAGATGATACTTTAAATAAAAGAGGTAATATAATTCTGAATTCAGCACACTCTTGAAAACTCAAAGTAAGGAAAACACATTTCCTGAATTTTCTTCAATATTTATGCCTTTCATTCAGAAACATTGCTTCTTTCTAAAAATATGAAAGAAAAAGTTATCAATGAGGAAGACAACACCCTAAGAAGAGGGGGAAAATTTTCACAAATAGTTAGTTCTGCAGGTTTTGGTGATCAGTTTTCGTATTTCCAGAATATTTTCGGATGGGAATCTGCTATAACTTCCCTGCATACTTTATTCTCTGTAGAATTTTTTTTTTTAATTTTGTGAACAAATAATCATTCCTATTTATCATAAAAGTCTTTTTGAATGAAGTATCTTGAGATTCAAGGGACAATATCTGCCTCACTGCAAAGGGGAGCTCCAGCATCCCATAGCAGCTCTTTATCCTATATAATTAAGAGTTAATGAAAATTGTTTTGACACGGTGGTCTGTGCTAAAGGTGCATCCACACTAATATACTAAATACAACAAGGACATAACCACAAACCCTGGCCCATGATGCCCTTGATTTGTTTGTGTACTCCTTGAGCATATGTTTGACCACTGATAACCAGCCCTTTCCTGGTCAATGCCAGTCTAGGGTGAGAGAATAGCATAGGCCAGGGAGCATTCTCGTGGATGGCAATGAGATCCAAGCAGTGTACTGGGAGAGAATTTGACTACTGAGTGACACTGCCTGCAAGGCTCGAGAACAGGTCCCAGACCATTTCCTTCACTAGCACTCCCTACTAACTTGCCACGACTCAGTTTCTAACAACATACTAACCAGTTTGTGCTGGGATCCTTCTGTCCAAAAAAGCTATGGGAGCTGATGAGTTTTGACATCAGACATGAGTTTTACATCACTGACAAAGCTGTACCTTGACATGCTTGGCTAGCTGAGGTGCCCAGGGCTAAAGTATAAAAAGTACCAGAGTTTGACAACACAATGACTTGTAAAATATAGTTACTGTTTGGGGATGTCGAGTCACTGATGCTTATTAAAGGAAATTACATTTTTTTCCAAATTCTTTCACTTGATTTTCCCCACCTGTTCCAACATGCAGTCTGGATCAGAAAGCAATCAGTGCTCAGGGCTGATAACACAAAAATGGGACAAGATGAAACTTACTCCAAGGCATCATTGCTACTCAGATCTCTGTCAGGCCTCTGTGTACCCTCCCATTCAAGATGTTTTGGTCAGTATTTCTAAACTGTAATACAGCTGTTTTAGCCCATCCTATTTTAAATGCTCTCCTTTCAGTGTGTGCCTACTGTATGACACAGCCCAAATCAGCTGCTACCAGAGCATCCCTGTCCTAGAGTGATGGTTCTCTCTTTCCTTATGGGAAACCCTCCAGTGTTTTAAACCACCATGTATGCAACTGGCAGGAACCCAGCTTCCTCTGAAGAACCCCGCTGAGGAGGTGAGGAGAAGGAGCCCACATCCTCAGCAAAGTGTGGGACAGCACTGCAGGGTAGGGATAAATCCTCTGTGAGCCACCCCTCCTCCCTCCTCGCTGCCGCTGCGGCGGCTTGGCGCCAAACGCGCGCGTTGGGAAACGTTTGTTTTGCGCCATAAACCCCAGTGGCAAACAGCTGCACATGCTGTCCCCAGTGTCATAAACCTGTCATCGGCCTGGTATTGTTTACATACGGCTACAAGGCCCTCCTCACTGAGCGTCCCCGCGCCGTGCGGCGACAGCCAACGCCTCCCTGACAGCTGTGTCAACTGGAAGCAGCACAGCCAGCTCATTCTCTTCAGCAGGAGCCTCGGCAGCCCCCACCCCAAAGACACAAATCAGATCCTTTCATTTTTTTAATGAGCTCGATGTTAATAATAGATCAACTGCAGTGCAGATGCTGGAGTGGAAATAGCTCGCATTTCACTAACAAGGCACATAATTCTCCCAGAAATCATGGATTTCAACTGAAATAGTTGCAGCCAGCCAGGCGGCACTTATAATGCATGACCAAGTGTCCAAAATGAAATCAAAATCTGGGAAACATGCAAAGGTGCTAATTTTCTACATCAGTGGGATTTATCAAGTTCCTACTGATTAATATGAAAAGTTGTTTGGCTGTTCAACTGATAGGGCTTTGTTTTACTTGCATAGACTTGAAAGAAATTGATTTAGATATTACAGGAACTTCTAGATTGGCAGAATGCTTTTAAACCAGTAAATCAATTCTCTCTGCATTATAAATGGCAGTTATTAAATAGGGGAATTTTTTTTTATCTCCATCTTAGTGACAAGGTTCCTTTATATTGAGAGAACAGTTACAATATTTTTCCTTATATACACATACCAAGGCTTTCTTTGAAAGATACGAGTTTCATTCACCATTTTTTCCACCATCTTTCATTAGTTAAAAAATATTTATTAACCTTTTCTGTTCAAAAAGGGTCATTTACCAACGATTCTTTACATAGTATGATTTGAAATTGCTTGGCAAGATGGAAAGATAAAAGAGAAATACATAAATCAGCATTTGCTTTAGAGCACATGCCTTCCCAGAGAACTCTGTCCACAGATCATTAAAACTGAGGCTAACTTGCTTACCTTCACAGTGGGTGTTATTCCATAGTTATTCCTTAGCTGTAAAAGCTATTCCTTAGTTGTAAAGTGGAGGCACACATTCTAAAACTCACCTGGTGCAAATTGCTCTAAATCTAGATTTAAAAAAGAGTCTCCAATTCTTTCATGATGGAGTAGATGGAGCCCTGTCACAAAGCAGAATAATATCAGATTGGGAGTAACTGTTCTCACAAGTTTCTGGACTGAGTTAATTTCTCTTTACTTTCCACAGGATTTTATTTTGCACAGTTTCAGAACCTGCAGGCAAATTGACAACCTCCAATGAAATGCTGCAGCACTCTCAAGTCACTGTCAACAAGAACTGGTACCAGCACCCAGCACAATCAGAGCAGTGTTGTGGATGCTCACCTGGGCTTTGAACTGGCTTTATTCTACTAATGCTGTGCTGACATGATTATTTTGGGTTGGTTTCTGGAGCAGATCTGGCCAGCAGGCACAGGTTCACTGCAGTGCATAATGTGGATTCTCCCTGAGTAATGTGGGTTCTCCCTGAGGTCTGTGGGCTCTCCCTGAGGTCTGTGGAAGAGGTAAGGCCTGATCCTGCAGTGTCCTAAGCAAGGGAAATGCAAACTATTCCACACTCCCAATGTTTGCAGCACCTTACAGCATTGGTCTCTTATATATCAATTCTCTGAGCACCACCAATCTTACCTGTAAGCATCACAAATGCCAAAATTATTACAGGAGGGATACTTAACCATGACCATAAATAGTTCTGCTTTCCTGGTCTCTGCCAGGAGACTGGGCTGTGGAAGCCATGAATTCTCAAAGTGCTTAGACTCTCTTTAGAAAAATGCAGCATGAAATGCTGTAACCATTCTAGAGAACTTTACTGTTAGAAATGGCTGGGACTGTGGTCTGTGTGACATTACCCTTTTTAGGAAAGGTGAGCAGTTGCCCTGCTCTATGAACACATCTTGGGAAAGATCAAATATCTGCTGTGCTCAAATGGACACTCCACTAGTGAACATCCACACACAGTGGCTGGGGTTTGTTCTCCTGGTGGCCAGGGCTCGTGCTCACTGCTGACAGTTCATTCCTGGTATCTACAACAGCCACTTTTGGCCCTGCATTGATTAGCTGTCCCTGGGTGGATGGGTGGTCACCCAGCTGCTAACTACTCACCTTTGTTCTAGCCAAAGGGCATTGATCCTAGTTTATCTAAAATATTTTCTTTAAAAGTTTTCTCTTTGATTGAAAGCAGCAGCCTGAACTAGCTCTAAATCTTATGTATTATAGATTATGCTAAATTAGATAGAATTTGAAAAATTACCTCTAAATGTCTCATAGTTATTTATCATCAACCAGGGTCTGTCAGCCCCCACAGGATGATCAAAGAACATTTTTTGCCTTGGTTTTGCTACACACTGGTAAAGGTTATGACATTCTCATTCAATACTTCTTACTTCCTTAACATTAATGACCAAAATGGGCAGCAAAATGTAACACTTCTAGAATAGATTAATTTCAACTCCCTATTTGTATTCATTGGTTTTATTATCAACATCACACATTATCTGTTATGGTCTGGCATTTTAAAAGGGAGGATGACTTTATGCAGTAAGGGCAATAACTAATAAAATAGTAAAATAGCATTATGTTCCAGCATATAAATATATATTAGAGTTTCATAGACCTAGACTTCCTGACCAGCCAATGAAAAGGGAATTAATCTAATTTATTGTTATATCATTTTTATCTAGGAATGTGTACATTTGTCTTTATGTGATTAATATACATTAGTGCTAGAACACCCTTTTCATGCCCTTAGTAATTAGCTGTTGCTTGATGTGAGGCCATAACACTGTCTGCTTAAAAGCAATTATAATCTATCATGTATTGGACTGTTCAGACTTTTAAGTTTGGAGCTCTTTCTCAAGAAGGTTTCAGATTTTTTATTTGCTCATGCCACAGCTGTTCCACATGGGAAGCCTAAAAATCATCATGAACACCTTCTGTTGAAAGAAAGCATGAAAGTTGCAGTGACAACAACAATAGCTGAGAAAAATATTTCAGTTTGATTGAAGTTTTGGGTACCCTCTAAATAACACCAATACTTCTTCTCTGGATAGAACATATAGACTGCAATATCTTTCACCTGTTTCAGATGTTAAGTTTAATAAGTAAGGAACTGTGGTTTAGAATGCATTCTAAACTTGATTTTTTTTTTTTATTATTACTCTTTTTCTCTATTTCCCCCTCCTCCAAATTTTTTTTTCTTCATAATCATGTGTTCTCCAACAGCATGATACATTGCATATTTAGAAGTCAGTTGTACATAACTCCAGACTCACAAAATATGAATTAGTGTTCCAAATTTTGAAATGTCATTAGAATTATTAAGATTTAGACAAGAAGAAATGAATCAATTTTTGCAAATATTACATACATTTTCCAAGCATCTGTGCTTGAAGCATAAGTATACACTAAACTAATTACATGAATTGCCTTAATCAAGTTCAGCCTTCATGGACCTTGCAAAGGGAAGTTAGGCAATGGAAAAAGAAAGATAAAACTGAAGATGTCCTAATAGTGAAGTGAATAAACAGATAAAGCCAGAGCAGCTGAGGCTTACTTCTGAACAGCAGATATTTTGATTTTTGTTCTTGAGTAGATTTGTGTCTGACATCTGCATCTTCTATGGCCTCTGTTCTTGTTTGATTTTAGGTATAAATTGCACTGTTGATTTTGTTTGAATGACTTAAGGATCTTTTTTCATGGACACGACCAAACTGAAATCTCCAGTTCCCAGGGAAAGCAGCTGGGCCACACAAAGGTTCTATGTCCATACTGATTACTTTAATAACAGAATATTTCCCCAAACTGATGGTGTTACAGATGACCAAAAAATTAGGAATAGTCAAATCCATGACAGGTATAATCTAGTGGATCATGTCAATATGAGAATTTCTTGTTTGCTAAAATATGCCACAAATATTAGTGTAACTGACTGAATAATTTATGGGAACAGGGCTTGCATTCAGGAAAATCAAGGGACTTATGTGCATGATACCTCTATTAGCCTTCCTGGCAGCACATAGATGCTAAAATCATGGCACAGTAGTGTAAGAAGTCTTGAAATGGCTTTCCATCTTAAAAGTTTTGTAGCAAGAGCTGTCTACTGCCTATACCAACACATGTGTGAAATTGTGTTATGCTTGGCTATGGTGGCAAGCTGTGTGTTGTTTTTCTTGGCATGCTGAAAATCTGCCCTCTGGAATGTCACTGCTTGCCTGCACACCATTCTCTGCTAAGCTCTTGTGGCTCCTCTGGTGACCTGCTGGTTTAAAACACAGCAGTGGAAACGTGGAGAAAGCACAGAAGATTTGGGTAAAATAAAATTCAAACCTCAAGACACTGAAATCACACAACCCTTTGCAAAAGTCCAGCATTGCCTGGTATCTAAAACCTGCACTCATGGAGCTGAGTATCTCACACAGCTGAGAGGTGAAAATTCACAGATGCTTTATTATAAAACAAAATTTTAGCTTTGACTGTAAGGGAACATTTAATCTCCCCTAAAAGTCTATATAAGTGCAGATTTCATGGGAATGTTTACAGTAAACTTCAAGTTTCTCACTCAGCTGGTCTTTTGGTTTATCATATACAAATACTCATATGAAAAGCTCTTTAAAATCAAAATGAAAAACAATCTGCTTAATTTAATACATTGTCACAAGCACAAATAAACTGACAAGGAATGTATTCAGACTGAAAATGAGAATGTTTGTAGAGTGGAGCACTGAAATTCAGACAGCTTTCAGGAGGGGCAGTGCAGATCACAAACTTGAACAAGTTTTATGACGAGTTTCATCAGAGGTATTTAAGGCAAATGTTCCCCATGTTAACAAGAACATCCTTAAAATTTTCAAACTACCTTTTCAGTATGTACTCTCACCTTGAAGTAGTTCTGGAACAGAGACTAGATTAATTTCTGCAGCTTGTTGGGCTCCCTCATTTAATACTGGCCAGAGGCATAGATAAAAATTAAGAATCAGTATTTTCAGAAAGTTAGGTAAGAAGAGTGACAGCTGAAAAGAACATGTTATATCCTTTCCACCTTGAGTAAGGCTCAGCCACACTGCTTGTGATCATTTATTTAGGTTTTGTAGTTATGGGATCCAAGTTAAATGCAGAACTTTTGACAAAGCTGAGTGGCTCAGATGCTCCTCAGGATTCTGGGCTTTCTAATCTGGCTGTTACCAACTGGGCACTATGAATAAACAATTGCACAAGCTGAGTCAGGTGGGACTCATGCCACTTCTAGCAACTGAACTCCTCTGAAGTGAAATGTGGTGAAGTATACAATTTCTTTTTCATTCAGTTTGAATTCATCAGCCAAATCCTCTTTGAAGTTGTTCAGTTGTCCAGGAATTTGCACTGTCAGCACTCTTTTTGGATTTCAAATCATCCTTTCCTCAGGCTTTGGACTGAATGAGAGTTTGCCTAAGAAAAAATCTGAATATGGTCTTTGTTGATTAAATGAGAGGTCAGTCTGGCTTTAAGTCATGAAGTCACCACTTCTTACTGGGCTGACTTCTTTAAAACCTACACAGCCATTGCCTCACAACATACTTATATATATACATTTATATAAATAAGTACTTGTCACACTCTTGCCCTACAGCAAGGAGCAGATACAAAGCAAAACTTTATGGCATTTAGAACACTGCTAGTTTTCATATCAGCATCTTCTTGGGCCCTAAGGAAAGCTTTAATGGAACCAGTTCTTCTCACCCTTGAAAACAGCACCTTATATTCTGGTAGAGATCAGGGACATGTTATATAAGGGAGACCAGGTTGTACACATTTTGGAATGATAAAATCATTCTGATTTTACTTAAACTCATCACTACCTTATATGTCTTTATGTCCTGCTTTTCTTTCAATTTGGTTGATAGCATAGAAGATTTACTCAAGACTACATTTTGATATAATTCCTGTGAATAACTTAGAGTAAGGATATTACATGGGGTTTGTGTGTACTGAACA
>VZRX01015553.1:32533-87929 GCA_013398075.1 Notiomystis cincta | reverse complement strand
AAAGGTTTCCAGTGTATCATTAATTCAGTTTATTATAACCATAAAATGAGTAGGAGTAATATTAGGTCTATGTTTTCCAACCCTTTTTTTTGCTACTGCAATAATGCTTCAGCAAAACTATTTTGTTCTTCTTCATGTTGCATATTTCCTGCACACTCATTCTTCTGCTAATAAAAGGGGGAAGTTATGATGCTGAAAGCAAAACTTTCACCTTTCATACTGAAAAGGCTGTATGATTTAGTTGCTGTCTTCATTAATGTCTCTGAAAAAGAATTCAAAATGTGCAAGTTTCCAGCAAAGGGCAAAAGAAGAACTATCCATAAATCAGTAAAGCCTTGAGGACCTTTAAATTATTTATTTTTAATTATTATAGTTAATAATAATTTAATGTGTCCTAGAATAAGTGAATTGATTATTATTGATTTTTGTGATGACTTCAGAACAGAGAACTCTCACCCTGGCTTAATAAATTGACTGATAAACTGACTACATTGTTAAACATTAGCCTGGAAGTAAAAGATAAGAAAGCACATGCTTTGTACTCTGATCAAGCAAGCTGTCAGTCAAAGCTGCAGAAATATAGCTAAGGAGTTTAAGAACTAAAGGAGCATAAGTTCAAGGCCCAGGAGGGGAAACATAAGACCAGACAATATGCCAATTAATGGAATTAAAGCAAAAAGATTTAAAAGGGGTTCCCCTCAGGAGACAACATGAAAGGAAAGACAACAGTTGATTCAATAAGGACAAAAGCACAAATGAGCTAACTATGGAAAGGATCAGAATATTTACAGATGATGGTGTCTGAAGAATTAAGGAACACTAGCTTGCAATTACTGTGAATTTATTACGCCCCAGTTGCATGTTCTACTTTGGTCTTGTCTAGCCTCTGAACAAATATGTTCATCCTTAAATTCCAGAGCAAAAGAAATAATCCCTTTCTGGTTTGCAGTCAGACTATGAAGCTGATTAAGATCAGCAAAAATTCAAATACTGTAACAAACAAAGGAAATTTCACTGAAGTTTCCCGTCCATCATCTGTATCAGCATTTGCAGGCTTCACAGCAATCTAAGGTTTATTTTAGCAGGGCTATGTTCATGAGGTCCAACAGCAATACAGGTCCTCACTCTCACCTTCCTACACAATGCAAGGTAGAGAAGGATAAGATGGAGAGAAGGGCACAGAAAGTTGCCTCTCACATGCAGGACTCTGGCAGGGGTTGGTGTGAAGGTGTGCATGCAGACAGGAGCTGCTCCTTGTGCTGGGTTTTTTGCTGATAAAACCAGGTCCTCTCCCAGGAAGGAGGTCTCACCACCCAAGAGATGCCTTTTAGAAGAATTTCACAAACTCTTCAAGGAGCATCCCTGGTTTTAATACAGGTATGAGGCTCAGAAATCGTATTTTACCCTACACATTTTGAAGATATTTCAAACTAGAAAATGGAAGAGACTAAAAGTAAGTGGGAGAATGTTTGTGTCCCTGTGATTGAGATTCAAAAGGTTTCAAATCATCCACTTTACAGAATTGTATGAGCCAGCATCCTTCCTGAAGTGAAAAGTGATGCTGAAGTATTCTGAATATCCCACAAATGCAATGACCCAGAGAACAGCCACATCCCTCAATGAACCACAGAGCTCTGATCTGAAAAGGAGTGGCCCCTCCAAGGACACAGGACCATACTGTCAGAGAGACTTGCTCCCCTTTTTCTCCTTTTGAAGTGGATAAATTTCATCCTTTTTAGCATCTGGCTTCCCACCCCATCTCAAATCAGTCTGATTCAAATCAAATCAGAATTGTCAATTACTCATCAAGGAGCTGCTAATTGCTCACTTGCTCGTCCCTACCACTGTTGCTCACCTCACACAGGAGACAAAGCTTCAGTGGGCCATCAGCATCCCATTTTGGAAGTCAGGATTGGGGAGTTCAGTAGGACAGAACTTTCTGCTTTCTAGTGCCTCACCTCAGCTACCCCCAAGGACCAGGGGACCAGCATCAGGGGGTTTCCAGACCTGTATTTTCTGTGTTTAGTGAGCTGCTGTTATCATTGTTTCCAGGTTTGCAACACAGAGCTTTCCCCTTTTCTTGCTGGAATGCAATTTGTTTTGTATCAAACATGTGAAGAAAAGGCAATAAAAAGCAAGCTTCCTGAGGTAATTCTGCTCCTCCAGAGTTAGCAAATCCAAATATGCTGGCACAGCAAATCCAGAAAAGTTTGTAAATGTGAGGAGATAAAACTAAAATGTTGTTGGGGTCAATTTGCTACCATGACATTTCCAGGACCAGGGGAGAATTTCTCCAGCAGTAATTAAGCTGTGCCTATCAGTACAGGGACAAGCAAAGATGAGATCACACACGTCTTGGGAAACTCTGCACAGTCACAGGCAGGTGCCCTGACCTCACACTGTGTATTTCTCTGTTCCAAAAACTCAACTTCCACCAAAAAAGAATTGCAAAGGCATTGCTCTGTTTTCTGAACTAATAATTTGGCAAATTGATTCCAATAAATCAAATCCCTATTGAGTCACATGCAGAGTAGTGTGGTTGTACAGTAGAAGAAGGGAACAGGAAATATTGGCTCTCATGAAGCTAAAAAGAGTGAACTGATATTTTTTAATTTGTTTAAAGAAAAATTGCTCCCTGGATGGAACACTGTGTGCTGTGTTTTGCCTGGAGCAAATGTTTATGGCAGAGTTATAAAACAGAAGTTTGTGACATCTCATAGTCACATGCACACACAGACACACAGACACAAGTCAATTCCTGTCCAATTGCTTTACATCAGGTTAAATCTCTGCTGTCTCAGCTGTTAATGGATATCTTGGGAAGCATCAGGTTTGAAAAGGTCCTTCATCTAACACTTGTCTATCTTTTGTCAGCTTGTTAGGATGATGTGTGGTACGCTTTTTTATGCTTTCTGTGGCACCCATCAGTACTTCAGGTAACAGCACAGGGAACCAAAACTAGAGTAGTCATGTCCAGAGGAGATATTTTGATGGCAGCTCTAAAAGCAGAGACGGTGCTTTGTTTTATCAGAAGATTCAAAGAAATGCTGCATCTCATCTTAGCTGTGTGTCTTTATAGGCGAGACTAGCAAGTCATTAATCACCAGTGTCATTCTGAGCAAATATGAAGAATATAAAGACCATCAAGAATTCACCTGATTTGTTTTTCCATCTTTCATCACCTATGGAGAAAGTGAAGTCTTAGTGCTTTTACAATTTGCTTCCTAATGTATATTGTACAGCAAATGATCATTACATGGAACAGTGCTAGCTTGTGGTTCTGCAAACTGCAAATGTTGCAGAAGAGTGGCTCATTACTTGTCTTGGTCAGTGTTGCAAAACTAATTTTCTTTTTATATCGAGGGAAGTGCTCACTGCTTTGACACAGCATAAGCTGTTTGCCTGCCCTGTTTAATAATGAGTTTAGTCACTAAGGTATAATCTTAATAAGCAAAACAAGCAGAATAATAATTCAGGGTTTGCAACTGCTGGTCTCCACACAGATTTTGAACTGCCTCTGGGGCTGTTATTTATATAAAAATCTGTATTGTAAAGGTATCTAATGTAGAGATCAAGTCTCACTTTAAAATGTTCTCCTGAAAGCCACAAAGTGTCTTTGCTAAGGGCTGCCTAATTCCAATAGCCTGCTTCCATCCTGCCCAGAATCATACAGGGCAACTGTATGCCATAAAATAAGTGAGAGTCTGGCAGTGGGGAAAGGCTCCTCAAAGACTTTTGAGGTTGTGATGTAGGCTGAATTTTAAGTCTCTCTGTCTGACAGATCCATTACTGCAGAGTACTCTGGAGGGTAACCAAAACTCCCTAGTGCTAGAGCAATAAAAGGTATTTATTTCCCTATACCTTTCTCTTCAGCTCATGCATACACATTCTGATTCTAAGAACAATGAGCAAGACATGCATGTGTCTTTGGGAGCTGTGTCTTCTTGAGAAGTCTTTTCTCTTTTTTTTTCTACCTTTCTTTTAACATAATAATAACAACATTAGTTACTGTTGATAGGAAGGACAATACATGCAGCACCAGACAAGACAACCTAGGAAAATCCCTGGTGAAAATGCATGTGGTTCGAGAGAGATGAGTGAGCACAAAAGTACATATCCTTCATTCCATATTCATTAGACCAATGTCTAGGACACAAGTTTCACTCCACAAAAAATTTGCAAATCTGTTCTTTATTTTTCTGAAAGCAGGAAATTTTAAAGTACTTTACAAAGAAAAGGATCTTTTTTTGAAGTGACTGTATAAGTAATGTGAGGTTTAAAATAAAAATTTCTCCCATCTACCTCCTAGGGAGCACTCATGAAACCACCCACATCCTTGAACAGGCTAAGTAGTTGTGGATGCCCTGTCCCTGAAAGTGTTCAAGGACAGGTTGGATGAGGGTTTGAGCAACCTGGTGTAGTAGAAGTTGTCCCTGTCCTTGGCAGGGGGTTGAAACCAGATGATCTTTAGGGTTCCTTCCAACTAAAACCATTCTATGATTCTATGAAATCTCCTCACTACTACTTTATTGAACTCTCCTCAGCTCAGGTAGCTGTGCTCTTCCTCCTGCTATCAAAAGCAGTGATCAATGTTCTCAAAAAAGCAATAGCTGCAGACAGAGCAACCTAGCAAATGGGTTCTAACACAAGTAGTGGCCAGGAAAACATGTCTCCTGGCAGCATTTCTCTTCAAATAGCAACAAGAAACATGAAGCAGGCAAGTAATTCTTTTCCCCATTCTCAGCAGACATCATTCTGCTTACTGTTTATGCTTGCTCATGAAGGGATGATCTCTTCATACTAACTACTTTTCTTGGTTTTTCTAGGTCACCAAATAGAGTGACTTCCCTAACTGAAGGTTCAAGCCTTCAGATCAGTACCTATTAACAAACTTGATTCTCAATTACTTTTTGATTTATGTTAGAATACATTTTGATTTATGTTAGAACAAGTCACAATTAAAACCCTCATTATAGTAAAAAGCAGACCAAGTCCAATATATGAAGCAGTCTGCAAGCATTGTCCCAACTGCAAATTAGTTCTGGTTCATAAAGGGCTCTCTGGAACAACAGCTGAATTACAAATCTTTGTCAGTAGGATAGTGATCAGCACCTGCTCATAGGCATAGCAGTTGCCAGTGAAGGCTTTCTGTTCTACAAATAATGGTACATACTCATAAATGCACATTCTCCTCCCCCTGTTGTCAAAGGCAGCGAGAAACAGAAAAGCAGTGAATTTTCATCAGTCACTTTAATTTTTTTATCTGTTGCCAAATGCCTGTCAGTCGGTTCTGGGGCAAGGGCAAGAAAGGAAAATATCCAACAGATGGGACAGCAGATGGGGGAGAGTGGGAGAGGAGCCACCCACCCCATCAAACTACAGGCAGTAGCCACAGCCACAGCAGGACTGCTGCTTTCTGGAGTCAGGGTGTTTTGTTGTTCTTTTTAGGTTTGTCTTTTTAACAGATATGTATGTGCTCAATCACCTCCTGCATCATCCACATTTTTTCAAGCTGGGTTTCCCAGTGCAAGAAAACTGAAAGTCATTGCTTTCACATTTCATTACAAGTAACCAGAAAGAAAGAGGGTTTTACTGAAGTCAGGACTTTGAGAAAGATCTTTTCTTTGCCCTCCTTCCCATGGACTCACTTATCTAGCCACAATAAAACTGTCTCTCCTCTGTCAGATTTACCCTCTCAAAAAGCTTTCTCTAATTAGCAATTTCTTAGAGTTCAAGTGGACACTAATACTGAGGGATAGCTAAGAAAGCAAAAGACAAAATAGTGGATAAATGTAACTCATTAAGACCTTAAAAATCTATCCATCAAATTTGTTTTTGTAAGCAAAGAGTCCATGAGAAGACTGTAGCTTCCTCCCCTGCTTTCTTCCCAGAAACTGTTCATGAAGCTTGTTTACACCTTGTGATCAGAAGTAGCAGTCTCACCCCCTAGGCTTTTTCTTCTTTGAATAGCTGAGCTTGTCATATAATTCAGTCTTCTAGTGTAAATAGCATTTCTTGTGACTTTTTTCTATTCACTTTCAAGGTGTATTTCTGTGTAACAGCTTTAAAGTGTTTTCTCAGCATTTGTGGCTAATAGAATTTGTTCACAGCAATCTGTAAAAATCAAATCAAACACGGAAGAGAGTGTCAACACAGCAATGTTTTATAAATGTACACCTATGCACAGAGAGGTTTGGGATGGGAATTGCTTTGCGGATGGTTGGAGATGCGGAGTGAGAATTGTCCATCTGCATTTCCAATGCTTCTTCAGCTCTAGCAGATTTTGTAGACAGACTTATAAACCATAGAATACATTCCAGAAGGAACCTCAGAAGCTCTTCATCTCCAGCATTTCATTTCAAAGACTAAATGACTGCAGAGATATTCATCTGTCCTGCTCTTCATATAGTCCAAGAGATTCTGCAACCAATAATCTATTTCAATCTTCATATTCCTTTACACCTTTACTTCCATAACTAAAATGTATATCCTAGCCTCTAAAGGAAATATCTTCAACTAAATGACTGCAATTAAATTGCTGCAAATTAAACTTATTACATCTTATCCTACCTGTAGTGGACTCAGAGGACAATTATTACCACTTTTTTGGTTACACATCCTTCTTTTTCTCTTCAGCAGATTAACCAAATCCAAATCCTTTACAAATACATCATGTCCTCTGTTCTCTCATGAAGCACCTTCACTATCTTTCATAATTGTGGTATTCAGATTGAATATAGCATTCTAGTCAAGGCCTCGACAAAAAAGAACTGCTATAATTTGTTTAGAAGAAATCACATCTCAAATCTTAACTATTCTCATCTAATGGGATTTATTTCCATAATTAGTAGAGGGCTGTTGAAACATTGTAAAACCACTTGAAACCCTGAGGAAGTCAAAATTTAATATCATATCTTACATGTGAAGTAGTCATAATACATTAAAACCAGTCAGGATCACAATTGTACAGATCAGATACACAAATTGTACCTTTATTACTAACATATGGTGGTTGAGAAAGAGTATTTCACTACATTTTCTCAAAGAGATCCTTCAAATTGCTCATCAAGAGAACACAGAACTGCAGAATCAATTAAGTTGGAAAAGACCTCTGAGATCATGAGGTCCAACCTGACAGTTTTGGTCTTTCAGATGTCTCATGTACCTGAATTTAATTTTAAGTAAAGAAGGGATACCAAGTTCCTTCTCTCCCTGTCCTGTACTTGAAGTCAGTATATATGTATTTGCAAGTTTCTATCTTTGGATTGTATCTGACTATATCTCAATGCTACTCCAGAAATTTGAGCAGTTCTTAAGAGGCTGTGCATAAAACCAAAACATTTCTTGAGATTAGGCCAATTCTGAAAGTAATATATATAGAAAGAAATCTCCCAAAACTACAACACAGAAGTAAATTGCAGCAAAGGCAAAATGTCATATTTTCATGGCTTCATAATAAAAGATTTTAATATTTTACTTTCAAAACAACTCTTTTGTTACAGAATAATGTTCAGCTATATGAAGCATTTCACATGCAAAAATAATATTCTGTATCATCTCTTTAACATCTCTGGATTATTTTCTTCAATGCAGCTACAAAATAAGCCTCATTTCTGAGATCCTTAATGGCATAGGAAAGTCCTCCCCACAACTCTACTGCACTCTTATGCAAAGAATGCAGCTCAAATCAGCCTACCGTCACAAAGAAATTTCTAGTCAGTAATGTAGTATATATATATATTTTGTATATCAGCTGCATCCTTGTAAAGGTGATTTACTTATATAGTGATGGCAGGAGTAAATACAATTTTCTGGTACGTGTCCATTACTTCTGTTCATCTTGTATAGAATCAGAATTACTAGAGAGCTGGCTTATATTTTGAAGCATCTGTATCTTGCAAGGACCATTTTACAGCACCAGTTGCAGAAGCACAGACAGAAATAAGTCATCAGGCCAAAACAGACAGGCAAAACCATCTTAATCTGATGGTCAAAGACACCAAAGCAAATACCTTCTTGAACTACACTGCTCACTGCTCCGGTTTGCAATCTGTCATTTCAGTTTATATTTAAGCCTACCTACTTACCTGTTTATGTTGGCTAAGATGTAGTTTTGGGAGCAACTGAGAGGTTGGCAGCAGTTCTGTTCCTCCAGACTCTGCCCTCCGGTGGTATCCTTCATCAGAAAGGTGACACAGGCAACCAGGGAGGGACACAGTGCAGCAACACTTGTCAAGGGTTATCTGTCAGAGCCCATTAGAAACATGCTCTAACACCTCACCAAGCAACATTTAAAATTATCACTGAGCATGAATTTCTACAACATCTTTCCCTCTGTAGAATTCTGTTGTTTCTTATTTTTGCTTGTCATAAAAAGAGCTCAGGAACAACCCAAGCTTTCATACAGTATTTATATTTTTTCTGCCCTCACCCTAAGGCTGGAACATAAGATAAAAGATCAACAGCAAGGAACAACTGTTCTTGAATGTCTGAAGATCCAAGTTGACTATACTGTTTTCAACTTGTTTTCTTTTCCAGATTGGTTCATCTCTGTCTCTTTATACTACAACCCTATATAACAACCCTAACCCAAAAATGTGTGCATGCACATTTAGAAGTAACTTCATAAAATTTTAAATAATTGCAATGCTAATTTTTCCTGAAAATCAGCAGCCTTGAATGGCCATCTTCTTTTCCTCTCTCTGTTTTTCCTTTCCAATTATTAAATGTTTTTTTTTGAAATAACAATAACTTGATTTTCTCTATTATTGCTGCTCCATTAATACTGATGTTGATGCAGTTCCACATTTATCACCTTCTTATCACATTTCTCATTTAATAGTTCACATCATAAGACTCCATATAAAGGCACAAAGACAAATAACTATTGTTAATTTAGTGCTCTCCCGAGTGAGCTTTATGACAGCATTTTTGAATGACCTTTTCTGTTAAACAAAAGTCATTGTAGGACGCATCTTATTTACTACAGCCGTAGATTCAGATACCAAAAATATTAAATTTTTTGCATAAATACTGACATAATTACAAAGAAATCTATTTGGAGATGTGAAAAAAAAAAACAAAAACAAAACCAAACCACTCTTATTTTTTTTTAAAACAGAGAATATACTAGAATACAGAGTATTAGAGTACACAGTGCTACGTGGCTGGAGCAGTAGCTCCAGGCTGGTTTGGGGCCTCAGGGTTCTGTGCTGGAATCTCTTCTAAGCAAGATCTTTATCAATGACCTGTAGGAGGAGACTGAGTGCACCTTCAATAAGTTTGCAGATGACACCAAACTGGAGGGTGCAGTCAAAGGGCAGAGCTGCCTTTCAGAGAGACCTAGGAAAGCTGGAGGAAGGGAACAACAGGGATCACAGGAAATTCAACAAGGGCAAATGCAAGGCCCTGCACCTTGGACAGACTGTAGAGACTGGGGAGCAGCCAGCTGGGGAGCAGGTCTGATGGACAGGCTGTGGGGGTGTTGGCAGATACCAAACAGGGTTAAACAGGAGGTTTAAGGTAGGACAGGTTTAAGGTACTAACACAATTTGCCCTTGATTATGTGGATTTGATGTGTTGCGAAAGAACAAAAAGACCAGCCCCAGAGAGTTAATGTAAAGTTGTCAGACTAACAGCTGAAACTGTCACTTTCAAACATGACTCATGGCCCAACATTTTTAATTCCAAGACGATTAGGGGATAAAGCTGACTCATCCATCAAAAGGGTGGCTTTTCAGGAGGAGCTATGTGTTATCTTGACATGAATTTGAGAGTGCATTTTCAAATTCAATGTATTTACGAATAACATGGAAAACACAATGAGCAGTGAAGTATAAAATTTGCTGATTCTAAGAGGCTGATCAGTGTAATAGGGAGACAAGGTGGTGGGGGGAGTGTCCACATTAGCATTTCAGGTTTTATTGGGAGTGTGCTTTCAAAGCAAATGTTTTAATTCTCAATGACTGCACTTTATTTCCCATTGTCAAAAAATCTTAGAGTACACAATCTACATTGCAGTCTGGGGGAAACTAAGATGGATGATTTACTCTGAATACAAAATACTTTTCAATCTGTGAGCTCAGGCTAGTCCCAAGTAACCTCCCCCAACAATACATAAAATGTATATACTGTGAATATTGGATTCCCAGCATAACTAGTTTGCTCTAAAATTGGGTCACTTTAAAATCTGTATTTACTGAGCTGTACCACTCGCTAATGTACAGGACAACAAAATGGAGCTGAAATTCAGTTTATGTAACCATATAGCAATGCACTGGGAGAAGAGGGAACCACTCCAGTAGTATGTGTAAACCAAGATTTTGGGAAGAGGTTAGATCCATGAAAAAAAAAAAGCTAAATTATTCTTGTACCTAAAAACGGGTAATCAACGCCAAAGAATGACTGAGCAGCCTAGGAAAACAGACAAAATAAACACATAACACCCTGAAACAGATGGCATTGACTCTTTACTGACTTTTCCAGTATTCCTGTACTGTCAGCCAACAAGTGGCACTGCTCAGAGTTGGGTTTGAAATAAAAGTGATTTTTAACCCACCTACAATGCAGTAGTGGGTGTCATATGGGTACAAATTATTTTTTCTTCTCTAAGTATCTGCTTGTGCTCACTGCTAGGACCAGACTAGTTCAACCCACAAGCTGAAACACAAAAGGTAAGAAAGACAAGTGAATCCAGAGGGAAGTGTGGACCTCAGAAAGTTGTATTTTAACCATCAATTGCAAAATCTTTTGTTCCACAATCACAACCTCTTCCTGTCCTCTTAGAAAGCTCAATAGCAAAGTAAAACTTCAGAAGGAACTTTGATAACCTATTCCATATTTGTCATCTTGAACATACCATATGTTATTTCATGTTATTGTAACTGTGTATTCTTGGTTGATTGCTTTGAGTCAAAAAAGGAAAAGGTAAATTTAAGGCAACTTTCTAGAGCAATGTTTTCCAACTTGTATTCTAAGTCCAGGAAAGCCTTCTGTTACTAGAGGCTTAAATCACTTTACAGGAGTGTCCTCACCTTCACTGGAATGCTTTTAGGGTGCCTTGGTTGGAGAATTACTCTCTCCAAGGTTGAAAGGGAGAATTGTTTCTTTTCATTTGGGGTCCTTGAGTGCAACTGTTGAGTTATAACCGGCTGTCAGTCCATCAGACTGAACTTGGAGCTGGAAGTGATCAGAAAACAAGAGAAATCTGTGTAATTTAAAGAGAGACAGAATAATGTTTAAAGACACTTGCCCCTGAGCAAAGCAGAGTCCCTTCCTGAGAGCTGTTCCAGACATGCTGGCGGGATTTGACTGGGAGCTGGGGGTGTCAGACAAGCAAGGTAAAGGTAAAAGAATTAGTATAATTGGAAGATGCCTTTTGCAGCAAGCCAAGAATTGAGCTCTTTAGTTGCCATTCAGTTTGTGCTGGCTGAGAGCACTCGTTCTCTGCTTGTTTCTGTTCTTTATTCTATTGTTCTTTCCACTCCTTTCTGTAATTTTGAATATATGCTTCCTGATCTTGGAATTAACATACCACTTGAAGCATGGCAGTTCTTTATAGAGGAATGCCTCAAACTACTGCTGTAGCACACATTATTCTCTTGGTTCAAAACATTGTGATGGGAGGCAATCAAATTTAATAGTTACCCCAGAGAGGAATTTGGCCCATTTAGTCTAGCAAGACCTTACGGTCCATCAGACACAGCCTTATAAACCCAAAAGATAAAAATTCACCTATATTTTGTCTTCCCTTTTTAAGTTTCATAATATAGGTAGCTGTCATTTTCCAGCTGCCTATTCAGATGATTTATACTACTTGTATTGATGACTTATGCAGTGTGTTCCTCTTGTGTGAGGATTTGACCTGAAATGCTTATTGTCTACTCACTGTTTTAAGAACTTGAGTGCCATAGATTAAGTACTTGCAAGGGAGAGAAGAGAGTCTGGCATTTAATTTCCTCTTAGCTGAGTGCTACGAATTGTGTTGCATTTTCTCAGCAGCTTGAACAGCCTTGATACCAAAGACGTGACCACTGTCAGAGGGATTCAAAAGGGTCATGAGTGGAGAAGGTGGGGCTCTGGTAGATTCTGAATCAGAGCCATGGCAGAGTGAACTCCACTCCAGTGACCAAAGGAGTATGGACATTGTGAAGGATGTGATTCTAGGTTGACAACTTTATAACTGGAAACAGATGTTGAAATGGAAGATAAAATCAATAGTCTGAGATTGTTCTTAGTCCTTATCAGGTTCTAAGCAATATTTTTAAAAACCCATTATTGCCTTTTTTCTGAAGTGAATATGAATTCTATGTTCATATTTTTGGATATAGATATAATTCCTATTAATATTTTTCACAAATGTTTGGTGCATACCAAATCCGAAAAAAATTTGTCATGCTTTAAAATGCAGGACTGTTTGCAGACATCAAAATGCAAATTTAGGAGCCCAAGTGTAAGGAGTACTTGCATGGAGATGTGTGATGTTCAGAGAAGTACTGAGATGGCAGTTGCTTTATACAGACCTATTTCAACAGCAAGTGACTATCCAACCACCACTGCAGAGAACTCCCTGAAGCTTTTTTTCAGTCCTGCAATGATAAATTTCAGTGATATCTTGCACTTGTGTGCAATCTAAAGGCTGAACTATGTGAAGGTAATTTGTAACAGGAGGTGACCTGGGGTCTGAACTGATGGTCTCCTTTCCTCCTCACATCTGCTTTGTAAATCCTAATGGTTAATGAATCAGTTAACTGCTAGATATGACTTGAAACTATACCATATCCCCACTCTAAGGACATTGGAGTCACCTGCTTTCTCTTTGCTCAGAGAAATAGGTACAGGACTGAAGTTGCAAGGGGCCCTGAGCTCACTGTCATGGCAGAGCCAGCTCCTGTGGGTCCCATGAGATGGGTCAGCCACAGGCAGGGTCTGCCCATGGGGCACCTGGGGATGCCTCCCCTCTGCCTTGCACAGGCTGACAGCTGGAACCAGTCACCTGGGATGCTCTCAGGGCCTTGATAATAACAGTGTTTTCATAATAGTATAGTTTGTTTGGGGAGCTATATAGTTCCTAATGACCCGAACTTGGAGACTGCAGTAGCACAAAGGGATCTGCCACACAAAAACTCTCCCTGTGCAGTGGTGCATAAAAACACCAAGATTGTCTGAGCTAATGGCCTAACAATAAAACTCACACTGCTCAGTTTTCTGCTGGAAGCCAGTGCACAAGAAAAACATCTTTCTATGTAAAAATAGTCTTTTTGTTCAGGTCAGTAATGACCCCAAACTGGTATCTGCTATGTAGTTTTACAAATTTATGGCAAGAATGTGTGGTTCCATTATGAGAAATGAATATTGATGTCTGTAGTATATAGAGACAAATTGAGCTCTAATGATTTCCTAATAAAGTAATTTGTTCATAGATCACAAGGGGATACGAGCAAGAAATTTTTAATGGTAAGGCCAAAGTAATTATTTTTCAGCATCTAATTACACCTATACAACTGATCTGGGCTACATTTGCTGAACTAAATGATGATATAGAATGTCCCACTGAGGTTCACATTCATCATTAAAAGCCAGTTCCTGGCCTTTGACAAGAGGGCAGAGCAGCTCCTGAGAGGTAATTTAATGTAATTAGGAGGATATTATGTTTACTATCTGCACACTGTGCTTGCTTTAGATTAGACCTGACAACTGGAGAAGTAGAAGGACATTTTTTCCAAAATTAGCCTTGTCATCTCAGATCAAACTTTGCAGTTTTTTTTCTTTTCCCATCTCTAAATTGTAGCTAATGAGAAGGAAGAAGCTTGTCACAGGAGTCACAATAACAGTAAATGTTTGATGGTGCTGGAGATACAGAGAGACTTGTGCAGGGTTTATAGGCACACACAGGAAAGGGCCAGCCCTACTTTGCTGGATGCTGGACACAGGATATTGTTGTATGTAAACAAGGGCAAATGGTATTTTTAGTACATAATGCATGTTTCACTGGCAACTTAGAGAGTTTAAAATTTTGTGCTGTGTTTTCAGTGTACAGCATATTGACCAAAATATTTTTTTTTCTGTGAGTTTGTTTATACAAACAAATCCAAACTGTGTTTCATGTTATCAACAGCTTTTTAAGATTTTCTGTTGATTGCTGTCAGCATGCTCCCAGTGAATTATTTTGGGTTAGTTTGTTTGGGTTTTTTTGCTATGAAGGAGTTCCTACACCTTCCAAAGTGATGGGGAAGTTATGTATATGAGAGTAAGTGCAGTTTGAGTGATACTGACTTTATCTGGTTTTTGCTCTCTGTAACACCAGACTGACAAATTCACACTCTTCTTTTCAGCAATGCCTTGAGGGTTAGGGCAGTGAAGAAGCCAGCAGATCTGAAGCAGAGTGGGACAGAACAGGACTTTGGAGTGGAACTTTTCAAGGCAATATAAACATCAAAAGAAAGTAAATTCAGGATAGTTTAATGACATTTAGGAAAGAGGTTTTCAGTAAAAATTCACGTAGCTTCTCACAACATCTTGAACACAGGAAAGTTTATGAAAACCAAGGCATCAAGGGTCCCACAGGACAAGAACACTAAGAGAGAGATTAAAAAATCATGAGGTTTGGTGGAAATTTATTTAAACGAAAGGACTTCTTATTTCAGCAAACCATTCACTTTTTGTATTTCTTGCCTCCACTCTTTAGGGAAATATTACCCACAGGGCTCCCTGGTGTTTTTCTCAAAGCCAACCTCCTCTGCACAGGAAACAGAGCTGAAAGGGAGTAGTCAGGCTGGTACTTTAGAGATGAGGTCCTGCTGATAAAGGACTTCAAATTTTCCCTCCACTGCTTCTCTTCTTCTGCTGAACCCCATTGCACTTGCTGGCCAGGAGAAGAAAGGGTTGATTTTCTTTCCATCAGGTCCTTCAGGGAGCAGAGTCCAGCTTGTTTTGGCACCTGTGATTTTTTCCTTGCATGGTCTTTGCTGGAAGTGGATCCCCCATCACCTGGATGCAGGCACAGAGCAAATCCTCCCTAGCACTGTGCACAGGGTGCTCCCTCCCAGTACCTCACACTTGACTCTGTGTCTTCTCCTCACCCACCAGTTCATCTCTTCATTCCATGTGGCACAGTATCTCCCCAGATCTCTCTCCAGATAGCTCCTGTGCTGCTGTTTCTGCATGATGAAATTCAGCTCCAGCCTCAAGTCAGCCTTGTTCTCTGCAATTATCTCTGTGAAGATTATCTGAAAAGGTGTGTTCAGCACCCATTAGAAATTTAATTTATAGTTTACTTAGATTTTAAAGCCACTTCTTTCTGTTACTCAGTTCAGCATAATAACTATGCTCTATCTACAGCAAAGGATACCATGAGCTAGATATTAAAAGGAAAGGTTTTTTTACTCTGTATATAACTGGTGCTGCAGTGCTGTGTAGGGCAATGTCACTCTGTGACACATTTTATCCCTGTAATGCTATTAAGAACAGTATCAAAACACCTTATTTGCTTTGCCAGTAGCAGTCACATAAATTAAAGATGCCCAGAAGCAGCTTACATTATTTCTAGCAGCTTTGAAAAATGATCTAATTTTGATTGCAAGTAGTGTAACAATCTCCTCTGTGATATAACTCTTTATTTGATTTTTTCCTTCATTCTCCAGCCTCAAATTTTGCCAACTACAAAAACTAACAACTGGTTTCTATTACCACCTAGATTCTCTCCAGGAAGTCAGAGCATGGAAAACCAAAAGAATTTCTGCTTTTTTCCCCAGTATTTTCAAGGAGATTCTGGATCTGTTAATTTAAAGGGGATTATGGAATTGACTTTCCTTAATGTTAATCTCCCTCCATCCAGGGGAAACTTTTTCTGTTTTCAATGACAAAAATCTCACTTCTTGTTTAAAAATTGTTACTAGGTGTGTTAGTCATGCAATGAGTTTGCTGTGAGTTTTTGAGCAAGGTGACCACCTTAGGAAGTGAGCTAAATGAAAGAAGTCTTTTTTCCCTTGTGTTAAACTGTCTGGTCAGGCCTTTTTTTTAATTATTTTTTCATAAGTAGCAGGAATAAACTTGCCTCCATCTCCAAATCCTCTGGTTTTCCAGGTGTAAATCTATGACATCTCACTGATATGAAATTTGTATAAATATATGAGGCAGCTCAAAATTAAAATAAACAAACAAACCAAGAATCTACAAAGAGTAATGTATTTCAGCCTTCATTGAAATGTTGTGTCAGAGACTGGAATATATCTCTTTGTGGGAAGATCTGCATGATTTAGTGGTACATCTGTTATCAGATGTCTTAAAATTCTGATTGATTTGCTACATAAATTAAGAATCTTCTATTTTAACTTTGAAAATGCTTTCACATCCTATTTTTTATCTCAGTACATCATAAACTCCCAATGCAAATGTTCTCCAGTCATTCATCCAGGACACATCTAAGCAATTGCTTCTGCCTTGCCCTGCTCTCAGAACGGATGGTATTCGGGATGGCTCTTTTCCTTCATCAGATGGATTTAGTACTAGACTGGAAGATGACTGTTCTATGTGATGGCAACTTCCAAAGGGTTGGAATTAGTCTGTATTTCATGCCAGTCATTAAACTGGGTAGCCTGTGCTGTGGGTAACATAAATACAAGGCTGCCATCAAAACATGAGCCTGTAGACAGTCAATTAGTTCAATAGACAAAAGCTCGGGGCCAAATCTCCTTTTACTCCTCATCTTTTCAAAACCTCATTCTCCCCCTCATTTCACAGGGGCAGTGCTGGGCCAGTGGCCACTGCTTTCTCACCACACAGCTGCAGACTAGCAGGGCTGACACTCATTGTGTGCAAAAATCCACTGTTCTCTTTCTCTTGAGCCCTTTTCCCTGGTGTTGGCACACCTCAGGATCAAGCATACATTGCTGGCTCCCAGATGTCTCTTTAAAGCACACAAACCAAAAGGCTCAGGCACAGTGCTCAGAGAATAAACAATGTAAATCGATGTGTCATGATTTATAGCAGCTAGGGACTTTGGCTCAGGAAGGCAAGCAGTCTGATGGCATTGTAGAGGTGAAAATGCAGACAGTGAAGCCCACCATGTTTATTACATCCAATTCTGGGATGCAAGCACTGTTCTCCTCAGAGGGAAGTGTCCTGCTCAGGCAGGTGCAAGTGCTGTCTGGAATTCATCAGTATCTGAGTGCTTACAGCCCCCTGCTCTGGTGCTGTAAATCAAAGGGATGCACACTAATGTAGAAGAACATTGCGTGTGTCAATTCATTAGTCAATGGAGTGGGAAAGATTGGCGTATCAGTCATGAAGATATATGAAGTCTGCCTCTTAATGATGTTTGCTCGTAGGCAGTTTGTGATGGAACCTTTGTGGCCTGATGACTGTGTTTAATATGTGCAATCCATACCCCAATAAATCTGTGGCTGGCAAGAGAGCACAGACACTTTGTTAGCTTTATGGAACAAAACACACCAAGTATTGTGGGCAGCATTAACATTTAACAGTGTTAAGCCAGCATACAGAGAAGCTCGTTATTGGATCCAAATTAAAAAATAATAATTACATAATAAAAGCAGTTGGTGTGGGCTGCAATACTTTTCAGGGCAGGATAGAGACCCATCAGACCCAGTTGCTGTTGCAGTCACGTCGGTGTCCGTAGGAACTGGATGTTCCATGGAGTGTGTGCAGCATTAATCAGTCTAGAATTTGTCACTGCTCAAGGTGCAGCAGCTCCAAGTGCAGGCAGGAACTGACTTGCATCAAAAATGTCACACCAACACACTGCTGAACAGAAGAACGAACCAACAAGCAAGCAGAGAAGAAAGTACTACATAATACAGATTTAAAAAGTTGCTCCTTCTTGAAATCTAAATGAGTAAAATAATCCTCATCAAAAGGAAAATCTCACAGAAAATCTACTTATTTTTAAATAATTATTCTTCAAAGTTTTTGGAGACCCAGAGCCTCAGCTGAAGTGAATGGACTCTTCCAAAGTAAATTAAGCAGCATAAATGACCTGGCCCTATTTAGTGCTTTAGTTTCTTTCTGCTATGGTTTCCCATTGTAATAATATGTGAAGTTGTCATGTACCTCTGCTTTGTTCTGCTCCCACATGAAAAGTGGGGAGTTTCTTCCAGTTCTTAGGAGGCATTAGTTTTCAGGCATGGATAAAGCAGCAGGAGAAGGTAGCAGCAGTGCTCCCACCCACACAGGATCCCTTCAGTGACTGGAGAGCAAAAAACAGCTAGAAAAGGAGTAGCATATATAGGAGCAGGACTGGATGCAGGGATGAATTGCAAATGTACTTTTAATCACTGTATCACAAACAGTGAACTCTGGTTATGCTTTGCAGACAAGCAGCAGCAGTAACCAGAATAGCTGTACCTCAGAACAAATGGTTTATTGAAATCAATAAATGAGACCATGCACTTTAGAGAAGAGGTTGTAAATTGCTTGAAGTCTTGGCATGAAGTTCATATTTAGAAAGAAGTTTCACTCCTTATAGATGTCAGTGGGTTTTTTTTAATAGAGCTTAAAGTAATCAGGCTGACAGAAAGACTAATTCAGTGCACTGGCTTAATCCTGCCCTAGCACACACGTTGAACCTGAAAGATTTTTCTGATTGAACTGCAGAAACTGTTGAAATAGTTCTGCAAATATGAGGTAAGCAGTCACTGAACTTTGTAGCATATGAAAACTCTAGATAAAGGTATGGAGACTTAGCTGACAGCACTGAAACAAGCTTATCTTCTCCTTAGCAGTGATTTTAAATACTGCCATTTGAGTGTCAGGGAACACAGAGCTGTATTTTAAAATCTGGATAAGAAACACAGTAGGCAAACATGCTTACAGAAGAGGGCTTTTTAAATTTGTCATGTGTCCTGTATGAATTTCAAATATTGTATTTTTTTCATATGCACGTTTGTATATCCATGACAAAAATGAAATCCAACATTTCTCAAATATTTAAAATAATGTATGAAAATATAAATGCCATCTGGAAAAAAATACATGCTCTTTATTAATATTTTTGCCTGCTTGTTGCTAGTTTGTAATGCTTATCCTACATTTCCTGTTCTAAACTGCAAGGCAGATAATGTACATCCAGAATTTGGCACATTTCACCTTACAAGTATCTACCTTTATTCAGGTGACATGAACTTGCAGCTAATTTTATGTCTGCTTCATGTCAAAGCAGTCTTGTTGATCATCCAATTAGAGGAAAGTTCTGTCAGAAAAAAGGTGACCATGGCTGATTTTGTGTGTATCCTTCAGGGTAAGATGGTTAGAAGACAACTGACACTAGTTGGAGGACTTAATTTAGCTAATATTGATTTGGACCTGAAAAGGTAAGTTTTCACACTGGCAAAAGACTGAGGTGTATCACTCTCTTAACCACCATTTTGTGAAGAGGGAGGGAGCTTAAGCAAAATAAATCCTTTTCCTTTCTCTGCAACAGAGAACATTTGGTTTCTGTGAAGAAACAAAGACATTCACTTAAATGTATTTATAATTTTCTTGATCTTTATGTTACCAGTATTGTTTGAAGCAGAAAAAAAGTTTTAGATACTTTTCTGCAAAATCCATGCTGGTTTTTACCATAAATACACAACTATTTTGAGTCAGAGTGAAATATGATCTAGCCCAGAATCCTGCTTTGACAGACAACAATATTGGATACCCAGGAAAAAGTTTTAGAGCACACTTATGCCAGTCTCCAGTGGTCTGCAGCTCAGTGACTTCACTTACTGTTTTCTGTTTGTTTTTAACATGTGCTGGATGGACTTTGTTTTTGTTTGGGGGAGTCTTTATCTATTAATAGGCATGGCAGTTTTGTTTGGCATCCAGACCATACCATGGCAAGAAGTTCCACAGTTTGACTCATTTTGTTTCTTCTGAATCTGATGTGGGGCTGTTTCATGTGATGCCTCTGTTATGCTTCCACACTCATCCTTTCCTGGGCACCCCAAAGGGTCATATTTTTGTCAGGGATGATGAATGAACTCACAAAAAATCACAAAAAGAGATGCAGAAGGTTTGAGGGGGCTCATAGGGTAGGGTGTTTCCACAAAATAAGGTTTGAGGTTGAAGATCAAGGAGCCCATATAAAGAATAATCAAAACACAAATTCAGAGTCTGCACCAAATATTCAAGTGTAAAGAATGCTGGGGAGGGAGGAGTTTGACAAATGGTGACAGCACTTTGGAAGGCATCCAAAGGAAATGCAAGTACAGGATTAATATATACTTATATAAGACATACTCCCAGGGCAGGTTTTGGACAAAACTCTTTTTGCTGCAGGTGCACAGCTAGTGATCAGAAAGTTAATGCAGCAAAGCATCTCTTATTAGCTCTGGCTCTCTTATTCTAACTGGCTGTCATTCAGAGAATAGGAAGCTCAACACTGCGTGGAGAATTGTCCTCTCCACCTGTCAGTGATTAATTTCACACATTCAGCCATCAGGGACCCTGTAGGAGATTCTGGTCATATTTCTTTTTTGTCTCAAAGCAGAATTTACTGTCTGTACTTTGTATTCAGTTCTAAATGAAATTTCATAGTTTGGGGAGGGGGGGGAAGTCTCATAATTTTTTGATCGCCTTGGAATTAAAAAATATTTGCATTTGTTGCATTTGAACCAAACAATTTATGGACTTATTTTTTCAAACATATTATTAAACATATGAACACAAATAATTTTCAAGCATGGTAAGGAGCTGATTCTTGTCCCTAAATGAAAAATAGTGAATAGATTTTTCTTCTTCTCTCCTCAGTGCTCCAAATGTGGATTCCTTGTTATTTTGACTGGTCAAGCAAACCCAGGCCTAAGGCTGAAATTGATGATGTTCCTCTTTTTGCTTACAGTACAAGACGCCCAGAACCCTTCTTCTAACAAATCCCAGATAGGCAAGGCAGTGAGGGGAAAAGCTGCTGACTTTGATGCAACCCCTAATACACAGAAACCCCAGTTCTGAGGAACCATAAAGCCTCCAAACCACTTTGTGTTGCCAGCAAGCAAATCTTTCAGCTACTCCAGCCCCTCCAAAGTTGCTGTTGTTGAGCAGAAGCTTTAGCTTAATTCATCTTCTGAGGGATTGTGCCTCTAACAGGATTTGTAAAAGATTAAGTTAATGGGGAATAACAGAAAAGGGTAACAAGGCAAAAGTGCTTGAGATCCAGATGAAAAGGACAATGTTATTGGTGAGAAAGCAGCTGAAGGGGCAGGGCAGGATATAACTCATGTTGAATGAGAGCTTGAGCAAGAGGGGAAAATAGGAATCTGGATGGGGAAATTGGTGAGAAAACTGGCATCTAAACAGTGTTTGTGTCCAGCTTGGGGGATGTCCATATTAAGTTTCATCTTGAAACTTGAACAGGAATAGATTGTTGGACCAAGTTCAGTGTTCAGAGTAAAGTGATCTGTAACTTGTTAATGTTTGTTGTGGACAAACAGAATAAAGCTCATGCTGGTAATAAACAAAAGCTTTTTTAAAAAATTGAAAGTTAAATCAAAACTCACAAAGTATTCAGAAAAAAAACAACCATGATTATTCACTGGGAACATTTGAGTTCATTCTACCACTTATAGAAAACACACAGACCTGTAAACATGGAAGTCAAACGTTGTTTAGAGAGAAGACAAGAAAATAAAACAGTACAACACTGTTCAATTTCTATTTATGTAGTATTATGCACACATCAGAAAAGGGGTATTAAGGAAAACTGGTCATCCAATGGCAAAATTGTAGCAATGAAATGAAGAAGAAATTTCTTTATGTAATTCTTCATAATCCTTTTGACAATGGCACGATCTCTTTACTAGAAGAATTTGGTAAAAATTGAACAGTGCGAAAAACACTGCAAATAATTAAATTTTTCCTCATTTGGGAAAACATTCTAATGAAATGCCCATGCAAGAAACTTCATTTGAACCATGAGACTGGTAAATAAATAATTTTCTGTCTGGATAGCAATTTTCATTAGCTGATGGTCTCTCAATGGGACCTCCACTGGTTCCAGTGGTCACTTTCATTGATCACAGAGTTTGAAATTCTATATTGAACCAGCACAAAAATCATGCAGAAATCAAAGGAGAGCCTGGATTTGTGAGAACACATTAACCAATGCTTTCAAAACTATTCAGGTGAAAAGGAAATTAAGTGAGGAAATAATGTCAAGGGCTTCAGGGATTTCTGCAATCCAAGGGAACAATTATATGGAAAGTTATTAGAACCCCCCTTCTGAAAGATCTTTGTTTGCTTCTGTTCACAGGAACTGGGCTCTTGGAATGTTTACTTTTCTAGTACTGGAAGGTCTGGGGATCCTGGTACTTAAACAAGTGATGGATAGAGTGAATGGGAGAAGTTTTGTTATTTGACACAGCATGACCTATGGTAGAAAATTGTATCTGTGTCTGATCAGTTGTACTTTCCACTACTAAAGAACAGGAGAAGGTTCTGAGGGCTATTAAAGCCCTGGAAAACATGACTCACAGCTTAGGGTTCTCAGCTGATTTATTCTAAGGAAAGACCAATGCAGGAAGTGTTCCACTTGAAGGACAGAAGGCTCTTTGCTCCCCAGTAAAAAGAAAAATAAGGTCAAATGGATGAAAGCTGGAAGTAAAACCCTCTCCAAGTTGCAGTGAACCAATTTATCAGTGTTTGTTTGTGGATTCTGTATCAATAGAAGGAATAAAAACTAAACTCAGCTTTTTCTGAAGGATCTGCTCTGAAATAGAAGCATATTTCCTGTTTCTTTGATGTAACAGAGGTCACTTTAGGTATGTATGGTGGTCCCTTTATTCTTGCAGTTGCTGAAAACAATTTCTAAGAAATGGAGGTGCTGTGACTGAAGAAGCAGAAGAGGAAGGCATGACCCCTCCTTTTCAGAGAATGAATTTTATTTAGCCAAAGGGTTTTGTTGGAAGAATGGAAAAGTGTGGGTTTTGCAGGCTAAGAAGAAGAAACTTGATTTGAAGAAAACAGACAAGGGTAGGAGGTAAGTACAGGGAGAAGCAACACTAACTTTTGAGGCTTGCATGTTTGGTACAAGTGTGAAGTGTTTAACTGAATACAGAAAAGGAAATCTCAATAACTCCAGTGGTGGTCATTGAACCCTAAAGTAAACCCAAGTAGTAGATGTGACATTCTGACAGCTGTGGACAGGATGCCAAGCAGCAGGCTATGGGCTGAAAGCTATGGGAAAGAAAGGTTTGACATGCTGGAAGGCCAGGGTAGTATTTAAATGAGTGTGAGTGGAGCTGACTGACCCCCTGAAAGTAACAGGAGAAAAACTCACTGTCCTGTGAGTTCCAGCAGAGCTGAACACTCGTGTGGAGCCCTGGGAACAAGTCTGGAGCACGGAGGCCCCAGAGAAGAGGAATTTTGGACACAATGTTATGCTCTCTGCACCAGATTGGAGGTTCTAAGATGCCAGAGATGAAGACAAGAGGAAAGATGGATTTACAGCTTGAAAAGGTAGTTATTTTTAGAGCAAGTAATGCGAAACCTTGTCTGAGGCTGAGTGGGAACTGCTAGATCAGAGAGGAGTCAAGAACAAGTGAAAGGAAATATGACAAAGAGCAGGGAGTCTCAGCTCTTTGAGGGAACAAGGGTTGTGGATGATTTCTCCTAGGTGGAGATTAATGATGACTTCGGTTTAGAGTTTGAAACTATTACATGTGACTAAGAAACAACCAAGCTTAGAGTTAGAAAGAAATTTGTGTCTCAGGCAGGCAAGCTGCTAGCACATTTTACAAATGACATCTGCTCTGAGCAGGAATGTTCCAGGGAGGGTTACATTTCAGCTCAATCAATTTTTTTATACATAATTTATTTCTATAAAGGGGACACACCGATCTGATTTAATTAGGCTAATTAGAGGTCTTTGTCAAATACAGGAGTGAAGTATATGGAGGTGGGTAGAAGACGTAGGAGTGGAAAGATAGGGGGAAAAGTCCTTGTAGGGAGAATTAGTTTTCACTCAGAAGAAAGTGACAGGAATTCAGGCAGTATAAAATCTGGAAATTTGGATGCTACAGAAATCTTGCATGACTGAGTGCTACAGTGGTTCGTACTGAAGCCTGAGGTAGACTGAGCAATGGAAAAATAATGGGTTTTTTGCTGAGCTGCAACAACTGCAAGTATACATGGGAAAGAAAGGATTTTCAGGCAGGTGAATTTAAATAAAGGTAATGTAAGAATGAAGACCAAGAGGCTGAAAGCCACGTGGAGATGTTAAAGTAGAAATTGCTGGTTTATCTGTTGAGTCCAAAGGATCAGACCAGTGCTAGGAACAAGAAGACTGAGGGAAGGAGAGCTGGCAGGAAGGCAACAAAGCAGAGTTTCTTATTCTCAGTGACCCCATGCAGGAATGCTGTCCTTCGTTTCGGAAGGAGCAGGACACAGTGGAACAAGCTGAGTGTCTCAAGTACATGACAGAAGTGATTTAAGTCAAGTTTCTACCACGACTGAAAATAACAATTGAACTAAATCCAAGATACTGACCTCTGCAAAGGTATTTACTGCATCCTGATGAAGACTGATAATGTAGCCATAAATATAACAAGTAGCTGGAAATTCACAGTTGTGAAATACCAAGAGCCCTTGAGGCTTTTCTTCCCTTCACAGCGGGTAATGTATTTCAGTGAAATGTGAGAACAAAAAGATGATATCCCAGAAAGATTTATCTTCTTGCTCTGCATTGCATATTGAGCCTGGATTCACTTCAGCCAACATTTTTGTGATCTAGTGTTGCTTTACCAAGGAGCTTCAGATAGAAAGGAGCTGTACCAAGGAGACTCAAATAGAAAATTATGCAATCAATATATCTGACTTTAAAAAGCAATAAAATAGTTAACTTGCTTGTAACAAATGTTAATTTGTGGCTGTCCTGGAGCATGAAGGGACAGAAAAATCTTTATCATTTGCATTACATAATTTCCAAACTAATCAGTGGAGGCTGATAGCCAGCATGAACACTGTACTGCTGTGAGAAAGCAACATTTTGTCACACTTAATAAATAGGGAAGCTCAGTTACCACAAAGTCCTGAGAGGCACTGAAAATGGAAGTGGGGTTTGAAGCAGAAGGCATTTCATGCAAGGAAAATACAGTTTGTGCTGCAGATATTGAAGTTGTGATTCAGGATAACTGGGGAGAAGTGCCAGTCCCTGCCTTTTGTTTCTTTGAAGAATAAATGGTTAAAGAAATGTGCCCCAGATTCTACTGCACCACAACCTCTTTTTCACTTGCTTCTCAAGAGCATTTAAGCATTTGGACTTTCCTTGAGAACACAGTTCTCTGAAAGAGATTCGTAGCATAACAAAAAACAAATTAAATCTTAACAAAAAGTATACTTGAGTTATATGCTTGTGCTGAAAGGTGTTAATGGCCATAGTCAAGTGGGACTTTGATCTGCAGATTATCAACAGATTTGAAGCAGATGGGTGTGTTAATCACACAGGCTGGTGAACCTCACAGATGGATCTGCTAATAACCCAGGCTGTAAGGGAGGATGCAAAAAGTTTTGCAGTTTGATAACTGAAAATAAAAGGCTGTGTCTAGTAGTTTACATACTAAATCATCTAAGTTGTTTATAAATGCCAAGGCTACAAGACCCACTGTGCAGAAGGTGATGGGAAGGACAAAAGGAGCTGCAACAGATCCCAGAGAGCCAGCATGGTCCTAAGGCGTTTAACAACAAAGAGGTTGTTAAAATGTGCCCAAAGGACATAAAAAAACAGGCACTGCAGGGGTGGGGCACACGGGGCCCCGAGGGGAGGAGCACAACGGGGAGGAGAAGGTGGCACCCCACCTTTTGATCCCATCGGAGCTGCAGCGCTCCGCAGATGCTGCTGAGTGATTGATTGCCACAAACAAACTACGGAGCTCTCTGAACTTCTCAGAGCATTCTGGATTGCTGGCATTGCGCTCGAATAGAGTTGGAGCTGCTCAGTGCCAAAGAGCAAGTATTTATTTACCTGTTAGGTGTGTAGATAAGTTACTTTGCAAGTAACACATTTGGGGTAGGCTTCTCTCCTGAAGAAATCAATGAAAAAAATTGATTAATGAAATTTATTAAAAGAGTAACATCGTCCTCGGTCCACAGAGAGACAGAGATAAAATGATGGCTTTGTTCAAATCAATTGTAGAGTTCCTAGTGATTTCAGTGTCATCAGAATTTCATGGATAATGTTGAAATACATCAAATAAAAGGATGGTTAGTTGTTTTTCATAATCTGTCATGTTAAGTTTCAGAGTAAGTAGATAAAGTTTACGTGCAAAATTAACTGTGAAATATGCACCACTGGTCAATCAGCACTTAAGTTGAGATTTAAAAGTTGAAATATTTGGGAAAAAATAATTATACTTTTACTGGAGTTAATACAAGTACAATGCTAATAGCTTTTTAATGATTTTGATACTAGTGAAACTGAACATTTGCAAGTTGTTGAAACAAATTTAGGGCAATGTGGAGAGGTGGATTAGGAAGGATACTCACACTTCTTTGAAACTTCTTTGCCATTAGGGTTTTAATGAAACTTTTCTTGTGTTAGACAAAAGGACATCAATGTTCCTGTGTGAGGCACAGTGCCATGAGGACCAGATATGCTCTTCAAGACAAGTAAACAAGGGGTTTCCTGAAGTGTGTGCACATGAACATGATCATCCTTGGAAGCTAAATTAGATTTTCAAATGTATGACTTTTTACCTAGATCAGCATTTAACAGTTGGAGAAAGTCATTAGTGAGAATCTCCACTTTAGGAAGGGAGGCAAAAAAGACTGGAAAAATTTAGAATATTAGTGTATTCCCTTTGATCAAAAAGACAGTTCTGGGGAAGAAATCAAAGCTTAGTTTGATTTATAAATGCTTCACATTTAAATAAAAATTGGTTGAATTTGAAAAAAAATTCTATCCAATCCACTACAAAAATTTGTAATGTATTTTAAATATGCATTTTTATTTGGTTGATTTCCACGTAAATCATACTTTTTATATGGAGTCTTTATTCACAATGAAAGGATAAAGGAAGAGAGAACAACGCAGAAAAGAAGGTTTTTACAGATTTCATCCTTCAGTGGCTTTATCTTAAACAGCATCACTTTTTTTTCTACTCATTTTCATTTCATGCCTAGCCAGAATAAGACAGCTTGGACTCTGCCTTTATGTTTTTACTTTAGCACAGAGAGACTTCTACATGAGTAACAAGTGTTTATGTTGGTGCCAGAGGTGGTGGGCCTTTAAAGCACAGTATGAACCCAATTCCTTACTCAGCATTTCAAGTGTGGGAAAGGAAGTGGAGCTGAAGGAAACAGGGTGCTTGGGTCTATTTCCATTCTTGGAAGGGAACAATTCCTGAGTTTGTAATAGTTACAATTCAGTTCCATGTGGCTGATGCCTAATGAGACCCTACATTTGCTTCTTAAGATAAGGGAATGGATGTAATAAAAAATTATTTCTTCCCTGACCTGCATCAGAAGCCACAAATTATCCTGAATGATCAAGAAAACCCCAGTGATTGACTTGTGTCAGAATGGAAAGAAGCTTCAAGGCTTCCTTTATGAGAAGATGTAACTTGTGGAGATGGACACAGAATGTCTTGGATCACAGCTGGGTGTGATCAGCCCTGTATAGGCACAAAAAGCAGCTCTACCCTTAGCTCTACCCTTAGCATTTATAATTGTTTTCAGACTTTCTGAGGTCATTAAACAATTTCATTCTTAGCACACCTAGCTCACAGTTGGTCTGAGCTCAGATGTTTCCATACCCATTTTTATGCTTTGAAAAACAGGGGACAGTTCCCCACTTCTCTGGTCACAAAAAAAAAAAAAAAAAAATAGGGAAAAAACCCACACACAAACAAAAACAGGCAGGGAAAGTCTTCTGCCAGTTCTTAGATAGTCTCTCATACATGCCAGACCACTTTTCAGCTCTCCTTGACTTTCAGACCGAGGGACAGCTGCTCTCCTGCCTGCTGCCAGCCTGCACTTCACTCTGCACATTTTCCAGTGCCTGGCAGTAGCTCCTGAGAGGAGGATGTCTCAGTTCTTTCCAAAGGCTATCATATAAGCTGAAAGGTGCCTTCTAGTTTGCCACTGGGCACTGTTTTTGTTTTCCTTGCCCGTGCCAGGGTTCCAGGCTGCTGTTACCAGTCATGGACTTGCTGGAGAGAGAGGAAAAGCCTGCACAGAATTTGAACTTGCATCATGACACAGGAGTGTGTTGCATTACAAAGAAGTTGTTAAAATGTGCCCAAAGGACATAAAAAATAACCAAGATGATTTTTTCAGATCTCATTTCATGATCAAGGTAATTTCTTTTTTAAAAAAACCTCTGGCAATATTTGAATTTGATTACACTGAGCTAAAATGCTATTCTTGTTTATGGCTCTTCCAAAGCAAATCTGCTTTTTTGCTATTCACAGCATGGGTAAACAGGTATGACCTGATTGCTGTGCTAGACAACCATTCTCCTTCAGTGAAGGGACAGGACCCTGTGGATTAGTTTTTTCCTTAATGGTAGGATAACTGGGTAATTAACTCTTTTCTTTCTGGGTAACTTGTACTTTTTTCCTGCAGTTATGTGTTTGTCTGAGACCAATGAAAATACACAAATGTAGCAAAACCTTTCGTTGTGAAAACACTTGTACTTGCTGCTTCCCAAGCAAACATAATTTGGGCAGTGAGAGCATTGAAAATACTGAAACCTGACCTGAGGAGGATTTGTGGGGTCTCTGCCAGTGAGGTGCAGGCACTGAAAAATCTTCTGCATTTGGGTGAGGGGCTCAGCAAGCGCTGTGCAGTCAATTCCAACAAACTGTGTTAAGAGTATGCCAGTGACATCTAGTGTTTAATATAAAATTCCTATAAAACCCTGCAGCTTTGCTTTGTAAAACCCTTTGCTGCAGCTGGAGCCGTGGGTGCCATCAGGGTGCCTGATCCAAGGGCCGAGGCAGAAAGGCCATGGCACCCTTGGCAGGGAGCAAGGAGACCTGGGCTGCCATCCTGCAGCCAGGAGATCTCACAGCCAGCAGCGTGTCTGAGAGTTGATCACCCTAACAGCAAATAAGTAACACTGCAGGGGTGCTCACAGGGTGATGGAAACAGTGTGGTCTGCCCTTTGCATCCTCACGTTTTTCTGGGTAATATACACCTTCTAATCTAATAAACAGGCAGAATATTCTGACTTGGTAATGTTTCATAAATTTTGGAATGAAGTCTGGCCACTGATAAGCTGTCTGTGTACATACACATATAAAACTTGCAGTGGGTGCAGTATGAGAGGTAGTATACTGCAGTTAAATTTTAACAAGAAAAGACAGTATCTCAGAACTCAGACCAGGATTGCAATTAATTCTGAAATAAAATTCCAGCACAGCTGGGAACTCAAAACTGGTGACACCACCCAGATTCAAGGCAAAAGAGAAGAATATTCTAAGGACAATCGATATCACATGGCAACAGATTTAAGTTGATGAATTCAATGTTCCTACAATTAATACTGACAGTCAAGCAGCTCTTGCAGCTTTTTTAATGTCTATTTTGTTAAAATTCCTGGTTCTAAAAATAAGGATAAAATGGACTGTGAGATCATAAACTGTATAAAAATAGATGTATGCTTAATGTTGTGAAACACAGTTAAAGAAGTTAGCATATGAATGACTAATCATCATTGAAAGTATCTCAAGACATCATTAATGCAAAAATGCTATAACATTGCCAGTAGAAATAGAATATCAGCTTGAACTATATACAGATTTATGACATTTTTATCCCTTTTGATATTTACTGAGTCATAGAATAGTTTGTATTGAAAGGGACCTTTAAAGGTCATCTAGTCCAGCGTCCCCCAAAAGGAGCAGGGACATCTTCTATCTGAACAAGCCCTAATAAAAAGTCTATCTCCATCTTACCTATACACTCCCTTTAAATATTTAAAGGCCACAATAACATCTCCCTGCAGCTTTCTCTCCTCCAGACTTAAAAACCCAAACTCTCTCAGCCTTTCCTCACAGCAGAGATGCTCTATCCCTCTGGTCATCTTTGTGACCCTCCTCTGGATCTGCTCCAGGATCCATATCTTTCCTGTACTGTGGACCCTGAACTGAACACAGCACTCCACGTGGGGTCTCACCAGAGCAGAGTAGAGGGGCAGAATCACCTCCCTCAATCTTCTGGCCACACTGCTTTAGATGCAGCCCAGGACACAGTTGGCGTTCTTGACTGCAAATGCACATTACTGCCTCATATCCAAAAAAAAAAAAAAATTACTGTAAAAGTAAAGAAATGGACAGGCTCACAGGCTGATTCACTATGAGGAATCCAGACTAAAGTTTAAGATTGTTTTGGCTCCTGCAGACTTGCACATATCCATATATGATTAGATTACTTCAAGGCTTCAAAGACACAAAGTATATTTAAATCAGAGGCAAGCTGTAGGTCTGGTGTCTTACATTAGATGAAGCTAATATGTTTAGTGCTTTGAAAGCCATGCAAAGTCACTAGAGACTTCTTGAATTACCTTTTGAAATAAATTCAGCTTCTGTGTTGTTTGATAAAAGAGTGACACAGATGTCTGAAGCTTCTGAAGGCAGGGAGTATCAGTGGAGGTCATTTGCAGAAGATTGTGGGACAAAACAGGAAAGGACTAAAGTGATCCTAAGAGTTCTGCTAGGACCAGAGTAGAACTTTCTTGCAGGGGCACAATTTTCACTGTTCTGTTCCTGAAGTTAATTAATCCTGCTGTATAAGTGGGATATTTTAATTTAGACTGCTGCTGAGAGAGTTAAACAAGAATTCACCTATATGGAGATAGCAGTAAACCAACATTGTCTATTCTGAATGAGTGTGACTGTCACACTTGGTGTGACTGAGTGTTACACACTGAACTTCAGCCACAGCATAAGTTAAACCAAAATACCGAATCCAATAAATAGATGTCAAGCCCAAGCTATAATTAAAAAAAATCCTTATTTTTAATGACTCTTTATTCTGTGGATAAGGTTAGGTACTCTCAGGTGAGTAGAAAGTCCCACACAGACTGCACTGTACTTGATAATTTGTAGTGGATTCTTATTCAGTACTCCCCTCTTTGGGTTCAACTAGGGCAGGAGGAAAAAAAATGCTGACAGCTCTACAGTCATTATATCTCTGTAGGGTTCATTCATTTTGATTGCTGCTTTTACTCTGATGATTTTCTTGGTATCAGAAACAAAACTGCAGTTCTCTACAGTTCAGCTCACTTTAAGACATCATCAAATTGGTATGACTCTCACAAGCTTTTGTTAAAGTCATGGTGACAGCTATTGAGCTTTAACTAGTACTGTTGTTATGCTTGCTATAAATAATTACTTTCTTCAGCCCTTTTCTTGACCATAGATCACTGGAGAATGATGAAGCACATTCCAGGTCCCCACACATATTAGCCTCACCTTCTTCATCTGAATTCATATCCAAAAGAGGGAGAGTTATCCGTCCAGGCTTTGATTTCCTTTTATTTTCTGTCTAGTTTTAGAGTTTGACTCCAGTGACTTTGGGGGTGGCTTTTGTGTCCTTTTCACGTGAGCAACATTTTAGCAAGGGTCTGTTGAGTAGACTCCCTTGTGCAGCGTAGCTTTTTGCACTGCTAAGGCAGCAAACGATCTAACAGAGCCACAAAGTGCCGGCAGAGTCCCCCAGGAAGGGAAAATCTGCACAGCTTCACTCTACCACGGCGTATCTGCCTGCCCTCACATGAGTAGGGCACAGAATATACTCCAGTGGCAAGAGAGGACAAGCTGGAGATGTGGCAGAGGAGGCTGTTACTCCTAAGGAGCTCCACTGGGGTGATGAGGTAGAACAATTTTCCAGTTAAAGAAATACTATATTTTTTAAGATTTAGATGGGTAGGAGGGTTTGCACTACATCAGACTTCATGCTGGAGGCCTTCCCATCCTTGCAATTATGTTGTGGATCCACATCCTAAGTTGAGGTTGCAATTCCAGATAACATACTGTCCCTGTTTTCTATACAGTGAGATTAATGGTCATCTGACCAGGCTCAGGAAAAAAATTAATCCAGTAAGTGTAGTTTCTTCACATCACAGGAGGATCAAATACCAGTACAAGGCAAAAGTGGGACAAAGCTGAAGGTGGGATGAGAACAGAGACAATGACAAGGAAAACAGAGTACCTCCAGTGCTGTTAGGTAAGTGCACCCTTGAAGAAGCTACTGCAGGTATCCTGATTATTTGAGACAGGATGTAGACCCAGTATGGTACAAGGTCCCCTTATGTTCCAATGTGCCATAATGGCACTACTGTGCCCTTTTGCCATATAAAAAGGTTGGCGTGCAGAACCAGGTGGAGTTGCCTGCTCTTCTGGGAGACTGGAAAACAACCAAAGCAAAATAAAATGAACTAATTATATTAAATTCACTTGTAAATTTGGTTGCGATCTATTGTATACAAGTCTTTTTTCTTTTTGGTTTCTGAATTTAAGAAACAGCTTCTGTCTTTACTTTTTTCACAAAAGATGAATGCAAATAGGATTATTTAAAATTAAAAATATTTGGGGAATTTATTTTTTGTGAAGCAGGTAAAAAATTAATTTCTAACATATGCTTTTCTTGACAGTGTCACTTTAATTTTCTCTTAATAGGTTGGTGGAATGGCTGTTTCCATGACAGCACAGCAAATATACAGTAGGGGCACTGATAAACAGTGATGAATAACAGATCATTAGAATTCAGGGAGAATTCTTCACTATTCTGTTGCTGCTTTTTTACATTTGTCAAATAGAGACAACACATTTCACCACCGTCCATGACACCAAGATAAAAGTTGTGCAACTTCCAAAGGCCCTGTGTGCTAAAAGACAACAGTTACTGCACCACTGAAGGTAGGTCAAATGCTGGCTTTAAACTACGTTAAAGTACCTCTTCTAAGAGTTAACTCACTAACTACAATGATGTACAATACTGAATGTCTGATCCAGCCTTCTCAAACTAGTCATAAGCCCCTACCAAGCAACAGTGCTTTCAACATGGAAGTAGCTTCTCCTGACCCACTGTCTCAGCCGTGTTCTCCAACAAAAGCAAACTCTTACAGAAAGCAAATTTACCCTCTGGTTCACTGCTCTGGGGTTCCCTGTGCAATCTGTGTGAAAAGGTGTTGGGATAAGTCATTCTACTGAAAGCCATCAAAGGGGCTGCTCTCAGGGGGAGATGAAAGCGGAGGTGAGGGCTGGCGCATGCAAGGTAACCCCGCTGCCACAAACGGTGTTTAACCAAGTTTCGCTTTAGCTCAGCCTTGAAACACACACAGATGTCAGAAGCAAATCTGTAATTGCCATTGCACGGAGAAACAGCAGCTGAAACATTGCTCTTTGAAGGAGGCTTCATAGTCCAAGATGCATCCTAGCGCAAAATTAAAATAATCTTCTGTTTTGCAAGGATGTAGATAAGCCCTGTATAAAAAAATCACATCTCTTTCCTCTTTACATCAATGACAATTTTGTCAAGAACTTAAGGGGAATCAGAGTTTAATCCTTATTCTCTTGCTTTTAATGACATTTCCTGTTCTGATGAAACCAGAAAAGGCACTATTGAATAAAACATTAAAATAATAACAATTATCCCCTTGTTTAGACGATCTGCAATGCAGGTTGAAATGGGAAGGTCGTCTCTGCATGCTCACAAATTTTGTGAAAAGTTTTTCCAGAGTCATTCGCATTCTAACTACAAATGATACATTTAAATTTGCTAAATAGCCAGTTCTCACTGCTGAGACAAATTAAGACCCAAACCGAGGCAGACGAAGCTTTGCTCTTCTTATAACAAAATAACTGGTCTTAAATGAGTTTTTTGTTTACCAAGATTGCTATGTATCAGATTTTAAGTGTGTAATTTAACAAACATTCCTTGTGGCAACAGCTCAGCCTTCGCAGCTTTGCACCTGTGACCAATCCGCATTCCTCTTTCTCCTACCTATTCCCCAAAGCACAAATTCTGCTTATTTTTAAGACTACCGGTTAATCAAATCAGAGATTTAAACAAAGTGATTTTTGGCCTCTCTTCTGTTTAAATACACATAAATTCTCATCTCATTAATTGCTATCATGTGCAGATTTGAGATATTTTAGAAAATGTCCAGCCATTTTTTAAAATACTTGTATCCTTCAAAGACAACCAAAGTAGGGCTAAAGGTTATAGCAAAGCATCCAAATACTATTCCCTTTTTAGAGTTAGACCACTGCCCAACCCTACTGCCCAATCCATCAGCTTTAGAGTTCATTGTTAATTTCCCCCCTCCTCAGAAGGAAATATTTTATTAGCAGCAATTAGCAGCAACTTCTGCTTTGTTTCATTTGACTTTAGGGCAATGTGAAGAACAAAGATTGCTTTTGTATCATTCTAAGCCACTCAGCAGTTGTTATAAATCACAAGGCTTTTCCTCTGCAGTTGAAACATAAGTGATAACTTTCGTGCTTTGGCACTAGAACTTCTTCAGTGGAATGCTGTGCAGGCACCCAGGAAAATACTGTGTAATAGAAATGTGTGGCATTTCTCAACCATTCCCATTATAGAAGACAGAGTGAAGCACCAGCATGGTGAGCCATCTGTGATAATGCCAGTGATGTTATTAAATCATTCATTAAATTTCACAATTTCATATTAGATAATTCAAATTCTTATTTTGGCATAGCACGTAGAATGCTTCCTCAGTATGCAAATGTGTTTGCCCTGTTTTCTAATAAATTCATGTCTGCATTGAGCACCCTTACAAGTGCTGTGGCTCATGTAATTATGCCTTCAGATCTTGATAGTGGAAATAGAGTCTTACTTTATGCTGGATTAATCAATCAGTTTTTAGCACAAGTAAATTTGTGTCAAATGATGCCTCCATTTCTGCCAACTCTTCTGCCTACAAAACACAGTGCCATTTAGAGGTCTACCCTAACCCTATTCCTGCCTTTCTTTCCCAGCAAGAAAAAGTGTTTTCCTCTCACATTTGATGTCACTTAACATTAGGAATATTTCCCTAGGATCATATTATAGCAGCAAAATAACACTGTGGTTTCGCTGATCACCATCCTGGTATGCACCTATCATACTGGTTGACCTATTTCTTCTAAGTGAGAGCTAGAGATACTGGTAAGTGGACATCTCACTAGGCACTGTGCACACACACAGCCTGCCCCAGAGACCTCACAGCTCAGGTGAGATGGCAGCTCAACAGACAGGGCTGTCAAACAGGAAAGGAAAATCACAAACTCACAGCAAAATGATTTCACTGAAAATTTTCACTGACTACCTGTTTACACATCTGAAAATTGCCATGGAGACACTGGTGACCTCTATGTAGCTGTGTTATGATTTTCATTTAAAGCAGAACAAAAAATCCTTTTCCATGTAATTTAGTGATGACTTCTAAGCATCGTACAGTAAATCACCACAGGATAGTAACAATTTTCTTGTTTATTTTTGAAGATCGAATAATCTTGCAGATGAGACAGAAAAGCATGTATGTGTTTGTAACTCCCTTATGGATGTATAAAATATTCAACATGAGGTCGTCATGAACGAGCTAATGAAGAAAAGTATCTCACTTCACTGTCACAGGCAATTTTCTGGAGGAAATCCTGACTGTAGGTGTTTTACATGATTGCACCTTTCATGACACAACTGTATATGACCTGCAAGTGCACAAGTCCTTGCTCTGTTTTGCTGTTGTGCAGTCCCTTTCAGCCTTTTGACTGAAATAAATCACAAACAAAGCCATGAAGTGGGAGAGAAAGGAGAATCATCACTGGGTAGATTTTATACTTGCTTTCCAAAATGTGCATGTGTTAAAAGACAAGGGCCTGTAAGATGCCTTAAGTCCTTAGTATGTTTGACAAATGTTTGACCATGCTCAAGGCTCAGGAAAACCATTGCCTTCCCCAGCAGAGAAGCTTTAAGTAACTTTTTGTGTATCTCCGGTGGCATGAAGGAGTTTCAGTAGGGTCCGAGGTCTGTCTATGTCTCCAGTCTAAGTTTGTGAAGTATATCTAGCACTAGAAGGACAGTTCACAAGCACTGCATTTTTGTACTTGAAAGGGCTGCAGAACTCAGTGAAATACTAAGAGAATAATGTCTTCTTCCTCGAGTAGCCTGCACTTCAAAACTCAAGTGCACAGTGCCTTCTCCCTCTGCAGAGGCTCCTTGGTGTTGCAGGGGCTAGTTTGTGAATGAAGCCTTTCAGAACTGGCTGAGAACATAGAGCAGCACAAAAGGCACAATGGGTCATGGTTTGAAGTTGCTGCAGTTATTCCAGAAACCCAAGGAAAGCATAAAAAAAGACAAACAAACATGTTCTTCTTTAAGCTGAGGCTCTGGTAGCTTCCTGATGGATAATGAGTGATAGTCATGTTGGAGCAAATATGCAGACATTCTTATATCCAGCCAGAGGACATTTTTTTTCCAATCAGTCCATCTTTACACTTTTTACTCTTATTTTATAAATTATTACCCTACTTGTCAGAACCATAGCCATCTCACAAAGAGTCCAATTTCAGGCTGAGCTTTGTTTGCTGGGGAAAAGGGGAGGACAGAGAGAAGGGATGCCAGAAAGGCAGAACAAGACCATCACTGAGATCTGACACAGTGAATTTGAGTGTGATTGTTCTCCAGGCCATGAACCAAACAATGCCAGCTCATAGGGTTTGCCTCTCACTCCTCAGTGAGAGCTGTAGCACAGCTCTGGATGACTTCACTTGCTGAGATGAATTCATCTCTTACATGGTAGCATTTTCTTGTCTAGGAAATCCTCATGAATCTTCTGGAGTTCTCTTTTCTTTTAAACACGACCATTTTGAGAGGATCCTGCTGTGCATGCTTGGAAATACAGAAAAGATAGAGAGGGGATTTTTTTTCACCTTGCATGAACTAAACTGTCTGTGAGCATACAATACAGCTAAGAAGGCAATGCTGTTTGAAAAGTATTGTTCTTTTGACCCATTTTCATCCCTATTTTACCAAGCACAGAAAATTCTTCATTTTTACTTTGTCCACTATCATTAACAATGCTTCATGATATTAATTAATACTGCAAGAGGCTAAACTTCAGGCTGCCCATCTCAGGTGTGGGTATTAGTTCTGTGGATTTGCAAAGCAACATCTGCCCGTGAATAGATTTTTAAAAATAATTGAATTAAACAAAAGAGAAGCTCTAAGCTGAATTTGTGTCTAAATGATTAATATCACTCCATGTTTAAGAATTTTTTCCAGCCTATTTTGTTTAATGATTTTTAAATATGAATATTACATGTCATTCTCCAGTTAATTATTTATGCTGATGAAACATGGTACTCTCTATACCCTTTTTGGATTCTAAATGGAAAGGAACATATTTTCTAGACAGTTCCTTCTGAATAGTGAGGGCTCACAGAGGCTTCTTTCATCAGAGACAGAATCATCCTCAAGCCAGTTTAAGAAGGCTTGGAGTTCACTGGGAAGAACTCTGGTGAGAATAGATCGTTCACCACTGGCCACCAGCAGTGCATATCAGGCTGCAAGCCCTGGTGGGCTTCAAAGAGCCTGGCCTCAGAAATCCTTTCCTTCCTGGTGGGAAAACCTTTCACAGGAAAGATTAATTAATCATCAAGGTCTATATTTCAGAATTTTTGGGGCTTTAGGAACAGTTTGCATCTGCCCAGGATTTTGAACTGAGCTTGGAATCTGACGAAGCAGAACTTTGACATTTTGAGCTTTCATTTTAAATCAACATGAAAGCAGTCATCAAATATTGAAATCCTCCAGGAGCTGGAATTATCTTTTTCCACCCAGCTCCAATGATTACTGTTTATGGATCTCTTTGCAGCCAGATAGCCCTCATTCTGTGAGCTCTTCCAGGCAAGAGCTTTGGCTGAAAAAATCTGCAGATACTATCTCTGTTATTGTGTCATTTCAGTCACAGAAAGGTATGGCTCTCCTGCACCATAAGTGCCTGTGAATTACCAAATCCCTGGAGTCAGAGTTTGAGAACTAGACCTTAATAATAAATTGATGGCACTTGAAGAGCATGAACCATAAGAAATCAAATGAGATATAGGTCCCAGAAAAAAATAGGCTTGTTTTAACCAGTAAGACTACAAGATCTTGTGGCAGCCAGTCCCACTTAGAAACTCTGTGTACCTCAGCACTCAGGGAAGCAGAGCAAGGTGTTACAAGCTGCTAACTACACATGTACTGCTATTAAGTTAAGGAGGCTTCTTCTCTGGGGACAGCAAAGCACTAACATGAGAAATTAGAGAACACGTCTTTTGCTGAGCTAAGCGGTGGGACATAAAAACAACGTTTGGTGGGACTTCTCTAATTTAGTATGGCAGGGACATCAGCTGTGATTACTCCTTTTTGGAGATGAACTTGGAGATACTCTTGAGCAGACAAAGGAACCAGGTGATGCAAAAATTCTGCTGCCACTGTAAGGCAAAGACAGAAGCAGACTTGGAAGCAGACTTGGAAGCAGACCTGGATTAGCACCTGGGTTTCAAATACATCCCAGCCCCCTCAGACACAGAGACATTGGAAATGATTCAGTCATGGCAGGGCTCTGCCCCAAAGGTGCCCAAGGCTCCTCCACTGCTGTCCTGGCAGGGACCCCACTGCCATATCTAGCTCTCTGTCTCCTTGCTTTACTCATCCCACCAAATTATCATCAAGGGAATGATCAGATTGGGCTGAGAAGCACTTATGCCCATTGCTGCAAGGTAGGGAATAGTCTTGGCTGCCAAGGGAGGGTGAAGGTATTCCCAGTTCTCTTTATGTGGCAACTGGGTTTTCAGATGCTTGTTCCCCAAACCACTAATTCAGTTCTAAATGGTGTAAGCACAGCCTGTTGGCAAGAGCATCTCAGATGTCCATATGGGCTGGGCAGAGAATAGCAAGAGAGAAAGAGACAGGGATATTTCTCAAGGCCTGGCACTCTACCTGTAGCTCCTTGCATGTTTTCAGTTTTGGACTCCCTGGAAGTCAGCCCAAACTGTGCTTGTAAAACAAACTCCAAAAACTGTGCTGCATGTATCAGCTATCATAAGAAAGTTTGCTGATGTTCCTGATGATGTGAGATATTTTTTTCTTCTGTACAAAAATTTTCATTATTAAATAATTAAAAAGAATGAAATTATAAAAACTCATGATGGTGTATCCTTCTCAGATGAAATTTTCAAAAGCAAAAATAAATTTAAAAAAAAGAATTGAAAGAGTATTTTCAGATACTTTATAACTCCCCATATTTTATCAGGACTGCTCAGGCTGTGTGAAAGTCAGTGCTAATGTAAGCTGTACCATTGCCAGTACACAAAGCTAGGCCATCCTCAGCTAACTCCAGCAGCTGCTGGTGCCATGTAAACATATTGTCAGCTGTTTTGTACATTTCCCCAAAGTCCCTTTTGCCTTGAAACCTTCCTCTCCTCAGGATTGTCTATGTTTAAATGAAAATATGTTTTCTGACTCATAACAATGACATCTTAAATAAAATAACTTCCTGTAATTCTGATAGCAGCTACCACCCTTATTTCCATAGCTTTCATCATTCACCTTTAATCCTCTTTCTTGCTTGCTTGTCATTATTTGTCTTTGCCTTTATTCTTTCTGATCACTATTGTTATCCAATTTCCTTTCTTCTTTCATCTTTCCCTAACTCCCACTGCATTTTTGTCCTGTCATTTTATGATTTTGTTTTTACTCCCCATGTAGCTTTCTATCAAATATAGAACTTTGTAACTGACTTTACCTTCATCTTCCTACCTTTTTTCCCTTTTTTTCAGTCATGCTCTGAGGATCAGACAGAGACCAGCAATGCAGGCAGTTGCAGACATTTCTCACACAAAATCCACAGGGCTCAACTGCTCAGTCTCTTTCCCTGATGAAGTGAAGAATGGCCTTTGGCTTCGTTTGTTATTCATATTAGGCTGAAGGCCCTGGGGGATAACAAATATCTCCTACACTGGAACAGGCTCCCCAGGGAAGTGGTCACAGCACCAAGCCTGCCAGAGTTTGAGCAGCATTTGGATAATTCTCTCAGGCACGTGGTGTGATTTTGGGGTGTCCTGCACAGGGCCAGGAGCTGGACTTTGGTGATCCTTGATCCTTGGAGCCTTCCAACTGAGATTACTCTGTGATTCTATGGATTTCTGCAGTGTGCAATGCCTGGAATGTGGGGGCTCTGACTGTAAGTGGGGTGGATGCCATTGTAGTAATAATATCAGGAACTGGGGTCTGGCCTCACTGTCAGGCTTTGGCTCACTTGAGTGATGCAGGAAGAGCTCAGAGGCTTATCGAGCATTTATTTATTCTTTTACTTAGACCATTAAAAATAAGGTGCAAAGTGAGGTAAGAAAATATCCATGACTCTTAAAAATCTTTGCCATGCATTTGAATAGCAGCAAATTAATAATCAGAGGTCAAAGTTTCCACCACCAGCCCAGTAAAAACAGAACAAAGGAAACTCAAAATCCCTTCAGAGATTACTCCATCACAAGAACAATTTAGTCTAACATGAGGTCCATCACATGACCTCATGATATGAAAGAAAGAAGAGGTCAGAGGTGAACAAGATGTTTCATCAGTATCTCCCACAAAATTTCCATATCTGGGATGTATCTTAGTTGAATTCAGTATTTTAGACCACTTGGCAAAATATGGCATGCAGCCATTTCAAAGGGGAAGGATTTCTCCCATGCTAGAATTACACAAAACAGAATAAATCTTCTTTTGAATATATGAGGGAATTCCCTTTTCTCCTTTTTCTCTTCCCCAAGGGGAATGGTCTTCAAAGTTCAGAGGTACACTCTCAAACAGATAGAAAATGAATATTTAATACACCTTATTTGGCATTTAAGAAAATGGAAAATGGATCATCATCTTTAACTGCAATTCTAAAAGTTTCCATGATACCAAGTTACTTAAGTGAAGTTCTGGAATACAGCTGTATTTCTCTTAGTTGTCAAACATGGCCATACTGAATGATGTCTTATGCAGTTCCAAGAGAAAGGGATCATGTCCTTCTCTTGAGAGAAACTTGTCCTGACAGAGGTGTCAGGGACAATCTTCTTCACTCAATTCAGGACTCAGCTCTTTGTCCCTGAAGCCTTTTGCTCAGCAGAGACAGACAACTCCAAGATGTTTCTCGAGAAAATTGAGCTCTCAGACTGTGAGATTTGCAACAGACCTGTCCTAAAATACTCACATTTGGGATGAAATCCCACTTGCCTTTACACGAATCATTCTTTGGGCTTAAATAGCTAATGTCAGCAAGGCTTAGACCTAGAAGGTATTGCCTGAACAAAGGGTCCGTGCTGGGTTGCACTCACGGGCTGAGTTTGCTATCCAAACACACGGGGCCACGGGCTCCCAAGAACCTGCAATCAATCCCCAGTTGCTCTTCTCTGTCATTTCTGTTCTTGCTCTGTCTGCAACCCTCTTTCCTCTGTGCCACTGTCTCAAAGGAGATGTGTTTCTTTTCAGACAGGTTGGGTTTCAGGGGCTCAGGTTGCAGAATTGTTCTGGGTATTACAAAGTCTGAAGAATGTCCTCATTGTGCTAGCCAGCCCCTCCTCTGTAACCCTCACTGATGTGTTTTCAGGAGCTGTAGAGGAACAGAACAACTGTATGTATCTTCACCTATGGTTGTACAGGTGTAGAAACCCACCACACAAATACAGGCACTAATGTACCTCAAGGCTGAGCTGGCAAGCCCTTGGAACTCAGGGTTTGATTCTGAACCAATAGTTGTCTTAAAATATTTATAAGAGTTTTAGGGTGCCAACTTCAAGCACATGGATTAATCAACTGAGTTAGCCAGGCAGTCTCCCTCTGCAGCCAATGAAAATAAGAAGGCACTCCCTTGAGAAGCCACCCCAGACCCTAAAACACTGTTTGCAGTAGCCCTGTTGGTGAGAGCTATCCTTAGAATGCCCTCACAGAGATCAGCTCTGTGGGTTTGTGTTGGAGTAGCACAGAGTGATTAACCTCTGCAGTGAGGAGAAGCAGCCAGTGCAGCACACCCCAGAGCCAAGCACAAGCATACCACGGCCCCCAGTGTCTGTGGGTCAGAGCTGGTGAGCTCTTCTCTGGGAAGAGGGCAGGTTGCAGGCATGGTGTGGGTGGGGTGGATGTGAAGTGAAACAGATGCTCACCTCTCCCTTGACCTGGAGAGCACACTTCACTTCAGAGTGCTCATTAGGAGGAACTACAGTTTCCTCTGTCTGCTTGGTAAATCTGCTTTCACTCAGACTGCACGCTTGCTAAAGTTATTTGTCCTGTAATGAATACCAATTTAAACTTCTCCTGCAAAATTTTGTACTATGAAGTCGTCCTACTGCATGGGGTGTAAGCATGGAAAACATCTCTTTGTATTTGTGTTTGTGCAGCACCAAGAGCCAGACTTTTCTCAGGCTGGAAGTAGGGTTCTTGGCCCTGCAATAATGAAAACAAAATTGACATTATTTGTTTTGTGGTAGTGCCTCTAGGCCTCAATCAAAAATGACACAAGACAACAGATGGATGCAAGTACACGGGGGAAACACAAGACAAAACATTTATTCATTTAGTAAGCATTGGCCACAGTGCACCAGCTGCTTAGGTATTAAATATTTTGTAGGCATCATTGTATAGATATAAAAATCATAATAATTGTTGTTATAACCTAGCCTATATGAGAGACAGAAAGGTTTTTTTTAGACTATTGTATCATGGGAATGGAAACTGTGGCCATTAAAAGCAAATGTTTCTCTAAGAATAAGCATTCAGTCATTCCTCAGCTGTAAACATTACATTATCCTAGACTGTGTTGAAGCTGATAGTCATGTTCTCATTTAAAAGCTGATAAATATCATATTAGAATTTTCTGTCAAGTTAGTCTACAGTATGCAACTGGTTATACTGTCAGTGTTAGCTAATTTTACATCTGTTCAGATATTTAAGCTGTTTTGAAAAGAAAACTTACCCATCCCAAAAACACCCCAAAGCATATTAAAGTGTCACTGGTATATGAAACACATAAGAAGGAAAAGTGGATAACAAATTTTGTTGCAGACATTAGAACAGTATTTTAAAGATGAACTTATGTAAATGTAGAGCTTGTGATTTTAGATTTTACGATTTCAATAAATATTTTATTAACTGTTTTTAAAGCCTGGCTCAAACAGAAAAATATTAGGCCCCAAGCTTATTGCTCATCAACCCCTTGAATGACTTGGTTGTTTTGCCTTGTCCATGGAACCACAGGGAAATTTCCAATGATATTTTTCTTTTTCAGTTGGAAAAATCAAAACTGCAATTTTTCATGGCAGTGTTCCAAGACTGATTAAATTATGCTCAGGGTTATTTGCTGAGACATTTAATTTTATTTCTGCTGCAATCACAGGAGAAGAGTTAGGCGTGCATGATTTCCACGTTTCTTTTCATGTCAGAGGTCCATGCTCATGTTGTGGGTGGCCCATCAGGCATGGCTTTTGTGTATTATTCCCATTTCCAAAAGTTAAGCTGAAAGAGGCTTCCTTAATATGGAATGACAAGGATATTTACTTTAGGCCAAATTCATTTACGTCTAAAGCAAATATATTTTCCCAGGTGATTTTGCTGCCCACTTACTTTGTTTGAAGCTTAAAAGTCCATTTACTTGCTCTAAAATGTTATCACTAACTGTTTTTGTCTAAGGTAGTTTTTGTTGTCTTCTTTTGCATTTTTAAGGGACAGAAAATATTAATGGGAATTCTTCCCCCTGACTTTTCATGGACAACCTAAAGCAATTTTACAGGAAGCACATGAAACAAGTGAAACCACATGGAGCAAGGAGTTTATGTATATAGTGCATGGTATGCTTCACCAACATACATAACATTTATACATAGTTCCAGCTATTTCTTTCTTTCTTTTTTTCTTTTTTTCTTAAGAAGAGGAAGAATGACAGCAATACTGAATCCATTGAATTGGTTCCATGTGTGTCAAGTAGTCTGGAACATATTCCCAACCAATATAACTAACCACCAACTCCAGAGAAGGCATGTCAGAAAAGGTAGCAGACTTTCAAGCTTTGCAAACACTAGAGAAACATGACATGAGATTTGGAAGTCCTTATGGTTGTTTTCTCTCATCAATAAACAATAGCTGTCTTTCAGGTACTCATTATGTGTTTTGACAGCTGACAAAATCTGTAAAGTACAATTCCCAGGTATATGGATCATATGAGATTCAGATGTATTGTTTCTATATAAAAATCGAACTCTAAATTTGCTATGCACTCCTTTATATTTGCCTTAGTTCTTTTTTTCCTCTGCAAGTGACTCTGGTTAGGACAAATGGAAGTAGAAAGAACCTTCACTTATTCCCAAGTGACAGAATATTTTTGTAGTGATATGCAATTTATAAACCATTTACATTTACTTGGAAGTGAACATACATTACAATTTTTTTTTCAAAGAGGTATTTTTAAAAGTTATTGTCTTTCAGTGGATTCAATATGTACTTTGGAAAGGCTAAAAGCTGAGGTATCTCTAACTACCCCTCTTACAGCTTGTCCCATCTCTTATTCTGGCTGACATCTAAAGTAAATTACCCAACACAGGGGCAATGCCCATCTTTGAATAAATGCTCATCTTAGCACTGAATTTAGTTTTTAGAAAGACATTTATATAGACAATTGCATTCTCCAGTAGTGCAAAATAAAAGTTGCATATATTTTCCTCTAATTTAATCCTGCGGTTTTGGTGGATGGAGTTAACTACTTGAATTTCAGTCCCACGTTTATTTCTCAATACCTGACCTATGGAATTGCAGCCCTGTTACAAGCCAACTAGTCCAGAATTTTCCCCTTGAGGACTAAGAAAGATTTTTGAATTTTGGCCATCTTCTGTATTCTTGACAACCTAAGATGTTTTGCTCTTGAGAGGCCACTGAGATGGTCAGATCAGCTCTTAAGACTTTCCTGCCCATGGTAAACACTTCCTGCCATGAGGAAGCCGAAGCCTCCTTGAGCAATGATATGCAGTTTACATTACCACAAGGGGTCAGTAGAAATCAGTGAGAAATATTCCCTCCTTCTCCACCCCAGAAACTATGAAACGCTCACAGCCACTGTGTCATTCCCTGTTAATTTCAGGAATCCAGTGAGGGAAAACCAGACGCGATTGTTTTTTCCTCTATAACCAGACAGCTTTTCCCACTAAAATATATGAGTGGTTTCCTAACATTATATAGAAGTTTGCTTTTGATCAAAGCTAGCTGGAGTTCAAAAGCTGGGGTTCATTTATTTTTCCAGGATAACTTTTTCTCTATATTTGTTCATTACATTTGTTAAAATGAGTGCTTCAAATATGGCACAGATTTATGATCAGGGAGCAAAATTTTTGTTTCTTCCAAACTAGGTTTTGAAGAATTATTCTTTCTTTCTAAATTAATAGAATGGAATTTGAAATCAATTTTAAACTAAATTAAATCATATGTCCTTGCAACTAAGGCAGTAATTGAGAGCAGTTGCATAAAATTTTCTCTGCAAATCCTTATGTAACTCTTCTATTTTTTTCATGACTGCCCCATGAAAACTATTCATCACACTTGCACTGTTCTCTCTGTATCACATTCCTTTCATTCCAAAGGATGCTGGGGAAAAGTGGGGAAAAAAAATCCTGACTTGAAGTTTGATTTTCTGTCACTTCTGTGACAAAACTGTACGCCTAGGGAGCATTGCAGTCATAAATGACAGCAAATTAAAGACCCTGCCTACACCACAGTGGGAACCTGCATCTCATAAACTTTACCAAATACCATCTGACCATTTTCCTTCAGGCAAGTAGCAGGTCAAGCTGATGTCAGTTAATCTTATACTGCAGTGGTACATTAGGTGGTGTTCATGGAGCCCTTGAAATTCCTCTCACCTTTTCTTGCTGTAGCCGTTCATCCTGAACAGTCCAGATATAATGCAAGAGATGTAATGCTGGGAAATACATTTGGAAATATTCAGATTTTAGTTTATTGAAGACTTGCAGGAAAAGGCTCAAAATATTGTTGAAAAAGAAGTCCAGTGGTTGAGCTGTCAGAGAATCGTGGGTTTGCAGAGTCATTTGCTAGAAGTATTATTGTACTTTGGTTCATTTATATGATACAGACAGAATAAGTGGTAGAAAATTAAACTAGATGGGGAATTTTGCCTCCAACAAATCAGAGTTTGGCCAACCCTGTTGATACTTCAGAAAAAAAATTCCATTTGTATCACTGTGCTTTGTTCAGAGGTGGTGTATAATGAATGCATGTTCACTGTGTTGAGCAGAAAGAGCATGCAGAGTGAAAAAGGCTGATTTTTTATGCATATTGCAAAACCAAAGCAACATTACTCTTTTAACCCAGGCAGCAACATTCTCTAAGCCTCTTGTGGCTAATATGTACTGCAAGCAGAGGCTCTGAAACACCATTTTTCTTTTGTAGCACTTGCAATTCATTATGACTGTAAAATGCATGCTCATCAAAACCAGTTAAAAAAACCTAATTGCAGTTGAAGACATAAGAAGCAGTAGATTTAGAGTTGCATTCTCTTTTGTGCATCGAATGTTGTGGGAAATCCTGCTGAAAATGTAGAAGAAACTGGTCCCAATCTGTATTGGAGGACAAAAAGTGCAAGCTCCTGCCACATGCACTGTGAGAGGCTTATCAGCCAATGGCAGATGGAAGTGGGATTGTGGCATTGGGACGCTGGTTGCACACCTTCAGGTGTTCAGCTGAAACCTGTAAGAATTTCCCTGTTCCCAGTGGAACCTGAAGAGACACCTCTATGGATGGTAGTAAAGGAAAAGTGCAAATGAAATCAGGAGGCCCAGAGCTATTTGTGATGAGGAAGTGCTCTAGAGAGGTGTACAGACAAATGAAATTATGTCTTGGATTCAGAAGATTATAAAATGGTTTTTATTCTTTATTTAGAGGTGAATTTTTTTTAGTATGATATCCTGGAAAACTCAAACACAAATTTTTCTGGATACCAGAACTCATTTTCTCCAATGTGCAGAATGTCATTTTCACTTGTTTTTGAAGATCTGATCAAAGTCATAAGGTCCAAAAAGGTGTGGTTGTGTGTGGAGGCCCAAAGTGAGACTGGACCCTTGATGTGCTACCTGCTGTAAATAAATATTGCATGTGATAGCTCATCCACTATGGACTGAATAACCAAGGGAGCTAAAGTACAGCTATCACCAAGCAGACCTGGAGAGCTGAGATACATGACTAAATGACTTGCCTCAAATCACATCAGAGCTAGAAACTGAACTTCAACGTCCTGGATGTCCTGTCTGCCTCTTAAACTCCTGTCTTTCTCTGATTACTCCTGCAGTCCTTACCTGAACTGGCACACATGGCAGATGCACCTGGCTGAGGATGGACTTTGTGCCAGTGTCCTCTGAGGGAAGAGGTACAAGGGGACCTCTGGATTGCAGCTCTGGATTGCCAGGTGCTCAGGAAAGAGCTCAGGTTGAAAGCTTCAGAGGAGCCATGAGGTGAGGAAAAAAAAAGGAAAAGTTTATACTCAGTAGGGGGGAAAAAGGAAACTCACTTGATAAATACAAACTCAAGACATATTTAGAAGCTGGATATGCAAGCTGAACTTTCCCTGGGGCTAATTTCTGTAATGGCATGTTAAATAAATCCTTTCTAAACTTGGCTGTACCACATGAACGCTGTGTAAATAACGAAGTGCTCATGGACAAATTATCAAAAGTATTAGGCAGAAACAGGCTTTTATTTAACTGGAATTGAAATACATGGTGGGGTTTTTCCATCTATTTATTGTGACCATCACAAATCAGATAATTTTTTTTTCTGTTAGTCCTGGAGCTTCCTCTCCTTTTGCTGTGCTGGTTAACCACAAACACAACACATGCTTTTCTTCTTTGCTGTTCTGCACTGTTCCATGGCAGACACAGGAATGTTCTTTCTCCTTTATTGAGCAGGTGGTAACTCCTGGGCCTTTCCTCTTCCATTGTGCATGCTCAAGACAAGGCAAAGCTGCTGGGGAATGGAAGATGTTTCTGAAATGGTAGTCTCCATGGCCAAGCTTCTTGAAGAAGGCCACTTCAGCTGATGAGTTAGAAGAGCCTGTGCCCCAGTTAAATCTGAATGATGGTGGTCTGTTCTGAGGAAAAGATAGAAGAAAAAAACAGAGGAGTAAAGGATATTTCTGCAATCTAAAATCCCTAAATCAGGAAAGTTTCCCTCATTCTGGGTATATGGAAATAACTGGATTTCTATATATAAATTTATATGTATAAATTTGTAAACAATTATAATCATTACATCATAATTTTAGATATAATATATGCAATATATACATTTCTAAGGTTTCTTATCTATTAGATATGCATGCATATTTATATATTCTATATAAATATAGACATAACTAGATGATCAGTTAGATTATCAGTCACAGATTTCCCAACATGCTTATTGTAGTGGACAAATTACTCTAAAAAAGAGTGCAGGAGCTAAAATGGCTGATTGCACCTGAGGACTAACAGACTGCTAATGAAATTCTGTAATCTTTCTAGAGGTTTCCCTAGTCAGTGAATTATAGGTATGATCAACCTAATTGGAGAACCCTAAGTGTCAGCTGCAAAACCACTCAGTAAAAGGAGGTGCTTTGTACTGGTTCATCCCTATTCCTTACCTGTTTGGTGGTCACTTGTGCTGCTATAAAGCAGTGGAATCACCATTTAGAACATGTGCACAAGGGCTCTTTGCAAGTGGTAAAAAGCAGAATCTCTTCTGATATTCAGCCTCATGATCAGACATGATGTAATCACAGAATATCTCAAGTTGGAAGGGACCCATAAGGATCATCAAGTCCAAATTCCTACTCCTCACAGGACTACCTTACACTAAACCATGAGACTGAGTGTCCTCCAGACAGGCTTAGTGCCATTTCACACAGAAGAAACCTTGCAGATTCACATCTTTTAGGGTTCAGAGATGCCTTTTATTTAAGTAAATATAAGGTAGAATTAGGAATGTATATGTCCACAATGTGAAAATGTAAGTGATATGTTTGGTGGATTTTTTATCTGGGAACGTACACAACCCTTTATTTTATTCTTTTGATAAAATATTTCCTTCAAGTGTTTTCAGAAGACAGGAGAAATAAAAGTATATGATTCTTCCAAGCCTTAAAATAATGTGTTTACATATCAAGGAATCTTTTTCACAGAAATCAATATCTTTTCATTTCATCTGGGGAAGAATAATATTAGACACTTGTTGGTTCTCGGCTTTCTCAACACTCGTTTGCAAAGGGAAACAAAGATTTTTACAGTAGCTTCCAAGACAGCATATTATTTATTAGATCTTAATACTTAACTGCATTTCCTCTCAAACATTGATTTGCTGTTGTTATTGTTGCGAATGCATCCAGGTGGTCATATAGTTTGAAGGAAATATGCAATTAAATTGATATCACAAAATTGTACTTGGTATATTTTTGTCTGCCTAGGTTGCAGACTGAAAAGCAAATCATTTGATTTTTCTTCAGAAATGGAAAACTCAATTCCCTTTTATGAACTTCTTGACTGTTAACAACCATCAGGAGTGATAGAGAGGGATGCTGCTTCTAACTGAGAGGCTTCTGGGAGGTACAGTGGGGTCAGCAGCATGGTAGACATCCTCATTTAGATTCCCATGCACATTCCAGAAAGGTGCCATAATCCCAAACACGTTTTGGGCTGGGTTGGGGGTAAGAAGGGACTGTGAGGCAGAGGAGCTGGGGCAAGGCATTGTACATCTCCGAATGTGCCCCTCAGAGTGCTTCCCACTTTCACCTGAGCACTCCCCTCTGAGCCAGAGGGCCAGGTCCCCTGACAAAATGAGCTATAGAAGTGACTTTCTATTCCTTCTCCCCAGAGGCGCCTGCAGTCAGTGGATAATTGGTTGTCCATGTACTTTCACCAGGAATTCCTTCCACGCAGAAACTGTATATAAAGTATTGATGAAAGCTTTCCTTCACAAGCTGGTTTTTTCTGTCTGAAAAATGACTTCCTCTAAACATGCCCAGCCAACTCCATTGTGTATTTGTTAAAGACGTGAATGCATATGCATTTTTGTTTTATTATTATTACACTTTTCTCTCTGTTGACCTTTATTCTGTGTCTGTTCTGATATCAGACTTGCAAAGACCATGTGATGTGAATATTCAAGTACCCTACCTACAATGCATTAAAGGAGCCTGAATTTTAGAAATCTGGGGCTGTAGTTTCCCAACATCAGCCTCATTTAGGAGTTTTGCAGCCCTTTTGAGATTTTAGGCAACGAGTCAGTCCATACATTTTTACACAGGTTGCAGCAAGGACATGAATTTTAATTTTCTCTAAATATCCCTGTGGATTTTAATTGCAGAGTAATAGGATGTGATATTCTTTCTTCTGAGAGGTTTGTTCTTACACATCAACACTGATCACAGTCGTCAGAAGTCCTGTCCAAGAAACAATCACTTAAACCAGGCTTAGCTCTGTGCTCTCTGGATGACAACCTGCTCAGGTACAGGGTTATGGCACCTTGTCTTTCATCTGCTGCTGCAGGGAATCTCTGCCCACCTCGAAGGGCAGTGGGAGAGGACCAGCTTTGACACAACAAAACTCATTGAAAATTCATGTATTTTGTTCTTCCTGTGGGACCATGACCCTGCTGATAGAACCTGCTCTGTGGTGCCACAGCTGGACACCGAACACTCCATGAGCAGGGATGGGTTACACTGCACAGCTGCCTTGGTCCTACCCTCAGCCAGCCATCCTGGCTGCAGCTGCAGTTTGCCACCTGGGCCATGCACAGAAAGGAGGCTTGGTGGGCAGGGGCAGGTGGGATGGGATGAGGCATCCCTGGGCAGAAAGGTCAGTCACTCCCGCCGTGGGTCTGGGCACGCAGACGCCACGCACGCGGCAAGCCGGAGCACGTCGCGCTTCCTGCAGGGGCTTCCACTCGCAGAGTTAACTTTGCTCAAGAGAAAACTCTGCCAGATTGTGGCCTTTGAAGATTTCAGTAAGCTCCTTTTTCAGGGAAAAAGGGTGCCAACTGGGATTTTTCGTGAGCTGACTGCCTTTCAAAGATCTTTGTGAAGGGGCTTGGTTAAGGGCATTGCTGGGGGAAACCAATTATAATTTTCAAATATGTTAGACTTAAATAAACATTTAATTAAAATAAGACCAGCTTTTTCAGCCATTGCCTGTCTTCTCCTGTTTGTAGAGCTGGGGAGTTCTGGGGAATTCCTGATACTACACATTTTTTGAGAGCATCAGCAAACTTCTCAAACCTACCTTCAATACTTCCTTTCCTTTCTCTTCCCTCCCTCCCAATCCTTTTTCTTAGACACTTTAACCTACTTTTTGGTCTCTCATTTTTCTGTTTTCCCCTATTTTTTGCAATATCAAATTTTCTTCTAACCTTTTCCTCCTTGCCCATTTTCTCCCTTTTCTATGCATTTTCTCCTCCAGTTCAACTGAACCTCGCCACAAACCATGTTATCTCCATAATAACCCCTTCCTAATGATGGAGGAATATTCTGGAATCCCACCTTTCAGCAGCTGGGAGCCAGGAGGATTATATGTGACATGACTGTTCATCCCTCACCTCAATCTGTATAATACTTCTTCAAAAGTCTGCCCATCTTTGGCAGCACCAAGAGATCTAGCTGGGCTAGCAAGAGGAAGAATGAAAAAAGATGATTTTGTCACTTGAGCAGCTCTAAACCACTGTGTTTATTTATGGCATTATCAGCATTATTACCACAACAGAGAATGCTGCATTAGATGCTGAGTGTGAGTCTTTGCAGTTATTAAAACCTATAAATATCCTTGATAAAAGCAAAGGGAAAATATCTGCCACACGAGGATTTTCTTTCCAAATCATCCAACTGATCTTAGTTTGACCCTGGTTGAAAGTCTCCTCACCAAAATAATTTAATTCCAAATTATCCTGATCTTTTTTTTTCCTTCCCCCCTGCCTTCTTCAGTGACTTCCAGTGCTTAAATGTGCCTGCTTGATAGGACATGATTAAGGAGCACCATACCACACTGAGATAAAGCAACTCAACAATATTTTCACTCCTATTTTGCTGAGGACAAATATGGTATTGTGCAGCAGCTTTACACTGGCTGCTCTTGGCCTGTCCTGGTTTTGTCTGGAATGGAGTTAGCTTTCCTCCTAGCGATGTGTTTTGGATTCAGTATGAGAATAATGTTGATAAAACGCTGATGTTTTAGTTGTTGCTAAGCAGTGTCTGCCCTAAACCAAGGACTGTTCATTTTCCCAGCCTCTGCCAGTGAACAGGTGTGCAAGAAGCTGGGGAGCATGGCCAAAACAGGTGACCTGGACTGGCCAAGGGGATATTTCACACTGTAGGACATTATGCTCCATATCTAAATTGGGGTAGGGGTTGGCAGTGGGGTTGATTGCTGCTAGGGGATGGGCTGGGCAGGGTCAGTGGGTGGTGAGCAACTGTATTGAGTGTCACTTGTTTCTCTCTCTTTGCTGTCACCCTTTTCATTACAATTACTGCTGTTGTTCTCCTTTTTTTTCTATTAACACAATAAACCATTCTAATTTTTTACACGGCTTCAACAAGACAAAAAAATGCAGCTTAGCACACATGGGCAGCAAATACATATGATTACCAGCTGCAAACAAATAATCAAAGCATAGCTTTATCTTTTCCCACAAGTTAGAGTTATAGCATCATTTGCAAAATAAAAATTAATAACTAAAAGGGCACAATGAAAAGCTCAAATTCTATTGAAAAGAATGAGACTGAATTCTTATACACAACTCCCATGCACATTTCTGCTCAGATTTGTCTTTCTCTGGCTCCACACTAAGCATAAAACATGACTTTTTATCCTATTTTGAAGTATGCAAAATACTTTGCCTGTCGACCTTAACTTCTAGGCTTTCCTAACTTTTAAATGTTTGTTCTTATAAACATAGTTTACCACCAATCTCAGCATTCTTATCCTTGTACTGTAATTAAGGTTTATGAGACATTTTGCTTTACATCTGTGGATATTCTGTGAACTATCACTTTTTCACTTGTCAATTCATTCTTAAAAGAGAAGTTCTTTTTAAATTTTCATAATGTAGAAAAGTTACTCCAGGGAGATTCAGCAGACTGAGAATTCAGTGGCAGTCTAAATTAATCTGAATCAGGTGAGAAAGTGTTTTCAGTCACACCATGAATGCCTTCCTGCTTACAAATTCTGTTTCAGCTGTGAGCAGACTGTTCAGACTAGAGGCATTTCAAAAGCAAAGAAAACATTTAGATCCTACTGAAGATAAACAATTTCTAGGCATCAAGAAAAAATGTAAAATCACATTCAATGTGACAGGTTCCTCTGCCAGTTAAAATTCTTGAATAGAACTGGAAAGATAAACCTGGGTGGAGATCCCATGCAGTGTCATTTGTGTCCTGGATTCCATAGTGGCACTCTGAATTTTGGGAAGCTAATAGTTGCTAGATTGGAGGTTTGGCTGCAGGCATCTTTCTATTCATTTTCACACAAACAGAAAAATTCTGTAAAAAACCCAACTTAATGATAATTTTTTAGGAGACCTAGGTTTAGCTGTAATAAAAAAAACCCAAAATATAATACCTCCCATTAATCTTCTCCACACCATGAGACAAACACTACCAGTTTCTACATAACTCCTGTCCCTCTGATAAGGATTAAATTCTGCTGTCTGTTAAAATACAAAATGTAGTATAATTTAAAAACTCATATAGAAAAAGACATTAAGCATAACTCCTGTTTCTTCAATTTCAAAGGTAAATTGATCTATAACCAATGTGGGAATTTTAATCACATTCATTTTTTCAAACACTTCAACTTTGTCTGCTTTCTAGACACCATTAATATACAGATTCAGTGTTCTATAAATGGAATGAAATTATTCATTATATCTATTAATATAAATATGCATTACCTTGAATTGCACACACTGGTTATTACATAGTTCAGACAAAGCACTAAATACTTAGCATATTGTATTACTTTTTCACCCATGGAAAATAATCCAATGCATAACATTTGCCAAACTACAGAAATTTGATACACTAAACATGTCTGAAAGCATCTGTCAAGTCTGATCAAATCATCAAACTAATGATGCAACCACATAAAATGTCTCCTTCTAGTTAAAATTTTCATCATATCTCAATAGGCATTTTATATGTCGTGCCCATCATTTAGAGGGGATAATTTCCATACAAGCTATGAAAAAATAAAATACAAAGAAATAATTTCTCCTGTATTTAGTTACACAAGTCTTCATCTCCTATCTACATCTTGCTACTAGTAATTCATGCATGTGAGTAAAGAATAGCATCCTTACACTATTNACTGGCCAAGGGGATATTTCACACTGTAGGACATTATGCTCCATATCTAAATTGGGGTAGGGGTTGGCAGTGGGGTTGATTGCTGCTAGGGGATGGGCTGGGCAGGNGTCTTCATCTCCTATCTGCATCTTGCTACTAGTAATTCATGCATGTGAGTAAAGAATAGCATCCTTACACTATTTTTAACACTCTAAATGTCTTCCCCAATGTAAGGAATTAATAGCCAGTGGGATTTGCTATATCTTGAAATATGAATAAAGACACAGAGCTTTGTCTGAGAAATTAGGCCTTGTGTGCCATATGTTTTCCGGCTTTTTATATGTTTCCATTTCGTAATAAAAGTTCAGAGAATATTATACCCATCTCTGAGGACGTGTTTTGTTTAGCTCTTAAGTGTCTGCATTCATATTTCACTTACAGCACTTTCCAAAAATACTGCCTTCAGCAGCCTGAGAGCCAGAGCAGAGGAGTGGCTCCAAGAATGGGAATAATGGGAGTTTTCTTTTACAGCCCCGTAACTGCATTTCAGCTCTCATCAGTCAGGGGATATCCCTCCATTCCACCCCACCCCAACATTTTTGATGTGTCTTGAAAAGTTGTAAATGGCACTACTGTTTGTGAAACCAGGCTTTTAGATGGTGAACTCTGTGTTATGAACTACAGAATTGTCTTTTTAAAGCTCCACTGGGTTGCCAAACTGCTCTAAATTTGTGCTAAATTCTGATTGCTGGCAGAAAGGCATCTCAGTCAATGCTCATGTGACTCTAAGATTTTGTCCTTAAAAGAAAAGGTGATGTTGGCTAAGTTTTGTCTTAGACATGTGCAGTAGTGGCAGATGTTCTTGGCAATTGTTAAATGAGCTCCAGATGGTAGCTTAGAAGTTTGACCTTAAACATTTTCTCTCCTTCAACTGTAATTTTTAAATGAAGAGATGTGTAGAGCTTGTTAAGTTTTTCTCCAGGATTTAGACTGAAGATAAAATGATGAGGCTCATCAAGAAGATGGATGATGATATTATCTTGTCTTGAATTCATCGCAAGTGAAGTT